>JZLH01S0133881.1:631-20624 GCA_001188425.1 Eucidaris tribuloides
AAAAATGGCCGTTTTCGCTGATTTTTTAGATTTGAAGGCCTCTAGTTGACAGGAATATGAGCAAACATCAACAAAAGTATATATATTTTGAAAGACCATCTCATACCCTTTGCATTGGTACCAGAAACCTAGAAAATAATTCATTTAGGGGAATTTTATAAGCATTTTAAGTGTTCAATGTCTGAAAATAGCCAATTGTACATCGTTCAGCGATTTCACCCATATGCATGTACTCCGCTTTCTCTTTTTTTCTTTATTTTCCTGATCACTCCAATCTTTTGTATATATTATGATTTATCTTTGATTTGTTTATGTAACCTTTTTAGTGAAATTTGATGAAAATGATTTGTATGTTGATGATTTATCAATAAAAACATAAATTAAAAAAAAAAGTGGAATGAACGAGTCAATCGCAGGATTTTTTTCCAAACACAGTTTTGTTTAATTGAAAATAAATAAACACTGAAAATAAACCCTATATTTATTATTATTATTATAAAACACACCCTTTCGGCAAAACCGGGGGGGGGGGGTCGTTTGGACGAAAGGTCGCGTTCCAGTCAACGCAACGCGACGTGGCGCTCCCGACGCACCCTTTCGGCCAAACCGGGGCGGGGGGGGGGCTTTGGACGAAAGGTCGCGTTCCAGTCAACGCGACGCGACGCGACATCACCCACCCCTTCGGCATAAGCCCATCATAACTACGCTGTTTTTTTATTTAAATGCAACAATCGATTGTTTAATGACTACTATACATTCAACCACACTAGAGGTGTATAAATATGGTATGGCATTTCATTGTATTTCGTGTTTCTAAGGACGTACAAAAGTAATCCATCAAGCGATTTTTTTTTCCTATTCATGTTCCATGCCGCGAACTCTATATAAAGAAGTAAAAATGAGTTTCGATATTTGATTTAAAAAAAAATCAGGAATATTTTACTCCCTTTTTTTTTGTTAAACAAGCTGTTTTTTTTTCTTAGTCAGGATAAAAAGTGAAAACGAATACTGTAAGAAAATCGTTGTGTCTTCACCACGGACGGAGGCATTGACATTGTCAAGGACTCTAAACTAGGTGTTGGCTGTGAACTCGGAGATGTTGAATTGTCAATAACGCCTTTCTAGAATCTTCGATTTCGCTAAACAAAAGGAAAACAAATGAATCATGGCCACAATTATAGTAATTATCCCAACATGTATGTGTTTTTTAAAGTTTCCATGTAGTTTCTATAGCTAAAATGGCATTTACAGGAAATCATGTTTAATGAAAGATCGGGTAATGTACGTATGATTAATTAATGGCATATAACTTGTGCTGTGGTAGCATTATGGTGCTTACAGTAAAACACGGTATCAAAGGCATGCTTCCGCAATTGACCTTGCCTGCAAGTCGCTAGTATAGTCAAGACTGTAGTCCTGATATGGCTGGCAGCTTCCGTTTAAGTACGTCCGCTTTTGAACGCAGTTTCCTTCCTGCCATAGAACAAATCCCACGATCATCATTCCGTTGTACACCACTGAACGGGCGAGTTTAATCCTCTCAGTCCCACACGTAAGAAACTGTGTTGTTATTAGAAAGGATTATACAGTCGTCGGTATAGAAGCGTTAAAGACCAGAACAAGTAGCATCTCTACATGTTAATGTACATGTACATGTGCATGTACATGTGCATGTACATGTATGCAAATGACCATTATATTCATAGGACGCATGCACGAAGCTGCCAAATTTGAAAAAAAATGGAAAAAAAATATGTTGCAAACGTTTGATTTAAATCATTTCCGTAGTCGAATACCTTATTTTATCGTAAACACTTTATAATCCAATTGAGATGAACTTTTACTTATTTCCATGTTTCCGTGATGAGACAGAGAACAGAGCGTTTTCATTCAACAGGTACAATATCTATAGATGATCGTGTTTTTTCCTCTTTTTACTCTAAATCTTGAAACTGATGGCTCCCAAAATTCTCACTTCTACCTCTCTTAATGGGTTTAAGAAACTTATTGGAATTGTTTATTGAATGTGTTCAACTTGTTGGGTATACGTGATATCTTAATTCTTTATCAAAACTATTTGTAACATTTATGAAAAGGTTATGTTATTTTGTTATGTTATGTTATGTTATGTTATGTTATGTTATGTTATGTTATGTTATGTTATGTTATGTTATGTTATGCCTGTTATGTTATGTTATGTTATGTTATGTTATGTTATGTTATGTTATGTTAGAAACTAAACAGTGAAGACAAAACGATTCTTTCTCTCAAAAACACATTTAATAATCGTATGTAATTTACAATACATTACATTGAGAACTTACATAAATTAATAATCATTACACGACAGTTGAATAAAGTGTAAAGATAATACTTAACTTAAACGATATTCACACTTCCCTCAATATTTACCTAGTGACTGGATGGTTAAATGTCAAATGATTGCATGTTTCCAAAGAATTTACGGAATGTCAAGGTTAAGTATCTTTCCGGCTAACATTTATGTCTCGTATCGCAGAACTGTTTTAGAAACAATGAAATGTCAGAGCCAAGTTAGCCATAAATGGCAATTTTGTGGTTAAATGGTAGAAGCGACACTTCCACCCAGGACGTCCTATAATTGTGAATCAGTGCATGTCAGTTGATCTCCGATATTACAATACCATTTGATATGATAATGTTTGTGCTTAGTGGAATAATTTAATATTTCAGCAATCAGACAAGCCCATATGAAGCATTAATGCAATTCATCCTGGACAATTGTCTAAAATTTTGTGACTTTTAACGAATTGATACTGTTTCGAAAAGATGTCATTATTTCCTATAAGGAACAAATATATAACACAGACTCAGGACAAGCATATTACCTTGCAAAATGTGTACATCCAGATTGTTGCATATTTCTCTAATCGTTTGGAAAACAACAACCCACCAACAAAACGGTGTAGATATTGCGAACATGATGTTTTTGAAACCTGTCATTTTTACAGTATTTTAATTTCTAATCAAGAACTTGACAATTAGTTAATGTACAATACAATTTATATCAACCCGCACAATACGAATGGGTTGAAATTAATAGCAGTATTATACAGAAAAGAAAAATATATTTACGTGAAATCCAATGGCAGTGTTGGTCATTTGAGGTCTGGCGATCAAATACTTTCTTCAATAGAGGAGTGTAGGTTACTCAGTCAAACGATACTGTACCCCAATAACGATTTATTCAAGCATTTTACTTGACAATGACAACAAATTCCAAACATGCAAATGAATTCAACTTATTATTTTAAAGCAGTTTGAAGAGGAATTTAACACATTGTAATATTGGTGTTATGGAATAAAATATGCGATACTTTATTATTTCGTAAAAAGAAACTTATTCTGAGATAAGAAACCTCTCTTACATGTATACGACTTACACAAGAAATTAGTATTCACACACAAGTATTGCATTTACAAACAATAAATCTCTTTTCAGAGAAAAAAATATATAATTCTCACGAAATCCTTTATAACTATATACACCTTGGAATTGTACAATAATTGCTAACTTGATCTATTACAATATCTTACACATAATATTTATATTTACACTAATTACAAAAATCAAGTCTAGTTCGATACTTATTTGCTATAGAGTACTTGCACAAAATTAGTGTTAATCATTTAATCAAACGAGTTCGATGCAATTAAACTTACGAGAAAATATTAATACGGTAAACCTTAAAGTAGATACCTTTTAATAATCCAGTGTGGTTTAAATAATTGATACATGTTGAAGTTGTTAAGCTTGTTACACTGAAACACATTTGATTTGACTAAGCGAAAAATGTGAACTTACACCCGAGTATTTCTGATTATTCTTACAAGCGGGAAATCTTAATATTTCGTTGTAGAGATTCATAGATGAATCTTCATATTTGCAATTGTAAATAATCAGAAGTACTACCATGAAAAGCTACATATCAAACCCTAACCATAAACTGCTGGTAAACCGAAATAATGTAAAACTTAACTAATTTACCTATTACGTTAAACTTGTGTATGTTTTCTACTGCTAATATTACAGTTGTTTACACTGAAATTAGAAACATGTGGATGACACATGACATCGGCGTCATCATCGTCTTCATCGAATTCATGCTCATCGCTCTCATCAATGGACTTCCCGATGACGGTCAGATCAGTTTGACTCGCGTGAGTGGTGTACTTCTTGGCGGACATGGGGGCGCATTCGTCGTACGTGTGATCGCTCGGTTGTCGGGTCAAGGTCGATTTCGGTGTCGACGACATCGGACCACGTTTAGGAGAACCGTCGTACACGTTTTCGACGATATCGTTGCGATGAAATGGGGAGCCATCGTACTGAGCGTGGATGTCGACACATTCTTTACCTTCTTTACCTTCTTTTAGTTTCCGTTTGGGAGAGCCGGTAAGTTTTGGGTTTGCTTTGTCGCTCTGAGGCGACTCTAAGGACTTTAGATGCATCAAGTGTGTGGCCGAATCTATGCTTTGTGTGTCGTACGACATCGTGCTGAAGTTGCTCTGCATTCGGCCGAAGGTTCCGCCTCGTTCTGGGTCGGGTGTATTTTGGCGGGAATGGAAGATGATGCTTGCTTCACCTATCGATCGCGTATCGTCTGCGCCAATCACATGCAACTGTACGGGTGGCTCGTTGCGACGACGCAGTGCCATGTACCCTAGCATGGCGACGATGATGATGGAAACAATTGCGATGACGATGATAACGATGTGGAAAGTGGTCAGTGTTCCGTTTCCTGAATTTTGACCTAACGTCGGTGGAGGGTTCGTAGCTTTGGTCATTTTGGTTGTAGGAGGGGACGTTGGGAGATCGCCGATGACTGATATTTTTACTGATGTCGATGATGTCCCGAGACTGTTGTTGGCCTTGCACGTTACCGTGGCTCCGTTGAAGCTAGGGGTCAATTCCGCGAAGAAGAGTATGTCGTCTCTAACATGGAACGATTTGTCGAGAGTCCGGCCCGGGGCAGGTTCCACTGTCCAAGAAAATTCCCTTTCTGGATTGGCCTTGGCTGTGCATTTCAAAAACAGACTTTCACCGACGTCGACAACGTAATCGGGGCTGTCGACTGAAGTTATGGCCACGTCGATCGGTTTATAGATAACATTCAAGGGACCAACTGTACAATGCCGTGGTCTATCGGCAAGGGGATGGGACATATCACATCGAAAGGTCTTATCATTGTCTTCTATGCTGATGTTTTTGTTGTAAGTGACCGTTATAAACCCGGTATTTGAGTCGACAGTTGCATTTAGTATCTCAGAATCAACAGACCACCGCAGGTCAGCGGGTGGGTTGCCAGATTCTGAGGTGCACACGAATGCAATAGGGGTATTAACGACCAAGTTGTCCACATTCCTGGGAATACAGCTTAGCGATTCTTCATCTGGTGGATAACGAACGTTGAGCGTAGCCGGTGCCGAAGTAGCAATCTTGACACTCTGCTGTCGAATCACACACTTAAACTGAGCAGTGTCTATCGTCTTGATATTTCGGATCTGTAATGAATAGTCGCCATCGGCAAGGTTACCAATTAGGCTATACCGGGTAACATCCACATGTTGGCTGTCTAAACTGTCGTTGTTGCTCTGGCTTATTCGTTGATTGTCACGAAACCACGAAACCCTGTACTCGTCGGTCTTGTCCATAACTCGGCACTTAAACTCGACTGTTCCGCCAGTTTGTGTCGTAACATCGGAAGGCCCTTCTATTATCGATGGCGTTTGGGCCATTATACCCAAGAAGTGTATCACCAACAACACCACCAGAACCAACATCTTGTCTCCTCTGGACGAAATATTCTTTAAAAAACTGACAAAAACAGATTCCTTAAGAACAGTAAAAGAAGCGATGAAAGCAATGTCCTTCTTATTTTCGGATAAAGTACATAAATCTGAACGTAACAATCGATGTCCAGGAACTGTATTAAAAGTCAGCGTTTCTCAATGTAACTCACGAGTTAGATGAATGTGTGTGTATTAACAACGGCAGCTAATGAAACAATGGTACTGAGTTCACCATCTGATACCACAATAATGCCGGCTGATTGTGGAACCAGGTATCATACCACACACATTCTAAACCGGTAACACCTTTCTATTCCAGGATATCCGATCTGATAGAGTATCATGTAGGTTATCAAGAGAGGGCGCTTTTAGCAGAAGATGACAGAGCCGTAGTTAGGACATATGGGATATGACTTTTGGGCATAAAGCTTTCAAATAGAAAAAAATCCCCAAAACTAATCTTGGGCTTTAATAGACAGAACTCGACCAAACTGATTTCCAAACGATTCGACATGCAGCCTGTGATCGCACAGTGACAATGATGTTTCTCTTTATACCCCTTATTTAATGTTGACCACGTATGGGCACCATGTCGTAACTTATTCGAAACCAAGTTGGCCAAACTCTTTATCTATGACTCTGATCTGTAAAAGAATGCAGTATTCTAAATATACTCTTGAACGCTATTATACTGATTATCATATCGCTATTTTGTTCTAGATAATGGTGATATTACATTAATAACATGTCCTTTTTTAAAACGAGTTCGCCCCCCCCCATTGCCCCTGAAAAGGTAAAAAAAATAATCAATTATTTAAACGACTAATTGAATAATAAGGCACTTTCTGTCTGTAAAATTTAGTCACTTTCATAACTTAAAAATGGAAATTTTCGCCCCTGACGGGCACTAACACTTAATAAGTAAATTGAAGTGTATTAGATGAACCACTCGCCTTTCCTTCGACGAGTGTGCCCCTCATGAAACATACCTTAGTAAATCCTTTCATTTTTGCCTTTCCCAAGCCTTCAATCAATATAAGATATTTATCATGCTTCGAACAAGCTGGGGTCACGTTTAAGTTTATAATGATATACATTCAACTAAAATAACCGAATGGCGCAAAATGGAAGTGGCTCACAATGTACATGTTACCCGGCTACGTTCATGATGAAATTTTGAAAATTCATCAGCTCTCGCTCACGTCGTTCGCGCATATAAATATGTATAAACATAGGTTTAGGAGACTTGGGCAGGGGGGCACTGTCGACCCCCCCCCCCAAAAAAAAAAAAAAAATCAAAATTGAAAATTTGGGCAAAAGCGATGGAAAAATTCAGGCAAAAACGGCCTAAAAGTCAGTAAAAATAATGGGCAAGTTCGTGAAAAAACCCTAAATTTTGATATTCAAATTAATTTTTTAATGGCTAACTGCTATCTTTTTTGTTGTTGTTTGGAAGAAGCTAATTTCCAAAAATATTGCATTCTAAAAGTTTGGAAAATTGAACAATACGTGTGTTTACTGGTATTTCATGTAAAATTTAATAGTTTTGTAATGCCTTTCATATTTTATAAACATAATTGGGCATTACTTTTTATAATTTTTTCGTGTTATCAAAATTATGGGAGGGGGCGGGGCAAGACGACCTAACCACTAATTCTAATTCTTCTTACTAGCGAAAATAACGAATTGCAAGTCAATGGAATAGAGATTCATTTATCACTTAAAGGGGCAAAAACTGTATTGGTTTGAAAGTGAAAATGCAAAATTTGCTCACCCTGGGAGGGGGAAACCCCCTCCCAGACTCTCCCCAATTACGTTTTTATGTGACTATTCAATATCAATATCAATCCGTATTTTCCTGCAGTATGAATAGCCTTTTCATGCATATTTTAAAGGTAAAACAGCGGCACTCACAGCCACCTTATCAACACATTCTACATACAACCTGCAGGGGATCCCCTTTCACCCCCTAGCAGTACAAATCTAAAAATAAATATTCGGGTAAAACAATTGCCCCCCAAAAAGAAGAAGTCCCATACGCCTATGTGTATAAATAAATGTTTCTGAAAGGATATTGCACGACAATGTGACTTTGTTATTTTGAGTCAATAATAGCGTAATACAGAATTTAATTGATCAGACGTGAATATATATACATTCTGAAGCGCTCGCTCGCTTAGTACTTAGTAAATTAATAACTTTCATTCGCAGTGAATTTTTACTATGTTTAATTCCCTAGAAATTTGTTTTTAAATGCCTTATAAACGCGACTTTAATACTTTATTTTACAAAAAGTCCCTACCGTGGGAGGGGCCGGTTTATCCCCCCTTCCACACCCTCCCCCGCTCGGTCGCTTCGCTCCCTCGCCGAGGATCTTACACTGTCATTTAAATGTGCCCCCGTCGAGATTTTGCCCCCTCAAAACTAAAAGTGTTCCGGCGCGCCTGGCACTGAAACATTATCATTTAAACATAATAATGTTAACATTCAGCCAAAGGGTTTTAGAGAAATTAATAGCCGTGAACGTTGTGTTTATTCTTGGATAAGTACAGTGTCGAAGATTATTTCTTGAACGGCATTGACATGAATGGGGGAAGTAAAGCGTGCCTCAATAATCAAACCAGTAGAAACATAGACCAATGTATACACCAGCTGGAAGGATTTGTCTTGAAGTTGGTTACCTTGTGGAGAAACAAGAGTTCATTTACCAGTTTTGAAATAATCTGGTGCGCTGATAGAAACTGATTCCATAAACAAAACAAATTCGCAACAAATTCAACCGGCGGTACACTGAGTACTGATGATAATAAAAATACATAGTTGACCATGAAATTTAGATGCCAGAAGCCTTGAACGGTGTATTCGATTCTACGAGCACATGCATGGGTTGAAGCTACAAATACACTCCTGCTCATAATTATGGAATACTTTGTTGATACTTAAGTTCTTTCTCCTATATCAGTGTATATCGTCCAAAATTTCCAAGATAAGTGTTTATTTCACAAAAACGCAGTATGTGAAACAATTTTTGGATTTTATGAGATGACTAAAGTAAAAACTAAAATACATCTGAGCGCAATAACAATTATATAATTATTATTTTTTTAAACCACCAAAAATCATGAAAAAAAACTTATAAATTTTTATCTAATGTCAATTATCATTAAAGGGACTGAATCGTGGCCATCGACCGGCCTGATGAGAACAAAACTCAGGGCTGTCACCCTGTTCGCTAGCTCCGTTCCGAGTTACATACTGTATACGCGGTGTAGTGTCTCAGCGGACCGCGATGGACGCGCACGCTAATACGAAAGAATAATCAATTCGGCACGTTTCGGTAAATTTGGTAGGACCTCCACTCAGTTTGCTGCTTCTCATTGGCCGTACTGAATACACTATCTGCCAGTGCGCTGCTGCGTGCATCGAACTGGTTTCACAACACATCAACACCCACGCGCAACGGAGCTAGCGAACAGGGTGACGGCCCTGAGTTTTGTTCTCATCAGGCCGGTCGATGGCCACGATTCAGTCCCTTTAAATTAACATCAGAATCGTCTGTTATAAGTCTAATAACGCGCGTAACCACCACGTGACTCAACAACAAGTCTGAATACCGCCATTTTTAAACACAGGTTTTAGCTTCGATTCCTAAAATACTTATATTATACTTGTTTCACGCAGGGGTGAGCAAAGATAATTCCGCAGATGTACCCGTTTCACGAAAAAATGGCAACTTCTAATAATGTTCTCTAAAATATTCCATAATTATGAGATGAGTTGTATATAACGTTCCTGGTCTGGTGTTTTTTTTTTCATCACAATTGTAGTGGACTAGTTTTAAAATACAAATAGGAATGTGTACATCAAATAAAAATAATGTGATTGCACATAACAAAGGGATCTGTTAATAATTGTTATAGCCAATAATTTAAAGAAAGAAAATGGGATACCTCTTCCTGAAAGCTAAATGATAAAACCAGATGTTAAAGGAAACTTTCCGAACAGAAATTAAACTATAAGGCATGATTCAACTATATTTAGTTGGTACAACTAATCTTTCATCATCATCATCAAGGCATGTTCATACACCATTGTTGATTGAAGCCCTCCTCAATCAGTTCCATTTGTTTCTATTATGCTGCTCATTCTGTTCGCAAGTTGCTGTGTTTTGTGTATGATGATATTATCGTCTCTCCATCTTCTCTTTTGTCGACCCGCCCTTCTCTCTTGCCTGTTCTTGCGTTGCCATTCATGTGAGTTTCTTCTTTCACTAATCTTTATACATATTATATAAGTACAAAAACAGCGAATATTCATCGAAAAGAGATACAATTAATTTAATTCATAGGTGCCTGATATGGAGTGGACTCGATACCTAAATTACAAAGGGAAAGTAACGAAACCTAGTTGGATTCACCATGCGATACAAAGAAGATACAATTCCATTCTCCACCGGCCCTGCAATACAAGGTGACAGACTCCAGGCTTGACATTATGCCTGTTTCGAAGGCGTGGAATATAGGAGTCGATATTTATGACATCATGGGAGGAAATTCGATGTTTGTTGAAATCCACAAACCTCACATACAGTTATAAAAAAAAATAATGTAAACATTTATTACATACGCTCAATCGAAAATCTTCACGAAAGAAGGGGAATCAATCAGATTAATTTGGAATATAAGCCTACTGTGCGTTCACCCACAAGTGAAAATTTGACATTTTTATGATACAATTGGCCATCAGAATATTCGGTAGAGCTAACATTTCTATTCACTTTGTGTGATCATCAACTTTATACAGTGAGAAATGTCACACCACAGTCAGGATGTGATGTGCAAAATACCGGAAATGAACTGCTCTGAGTCCTTCCTACTTGTCTTATATTTAATCTTTTGCAATCACATTAAATAAATATCATTATTAATATGAGTCACCGCAAAATGTCAATTGATATACCGTATATTCCTTTATATGTCAATTGTATTTTCTCCAGAATATTTTTTTTTTACCTCTGAAGGCTAGTTTGGTTCAAATAACAGTGTACAACGGGAACTTTCCAGAACGTCATAAAAGTCAAACGACTTTCTTTACAAGAAATGATATCGCAATGTACATGTACACTGAAGACGCTGTACACAACGATTTGTAGTGAGTATCACAACTTTAGAATTTGAGCTACATTTTGATTAATCTGTAGGAATTAATCAAAATGTAGCTCAAATTCTAAAGTTGTGATGTGAGTGAGAACTGCCACAATTAGTATGTCGGTATAATCATACGTGTTACTTTGAAAACGAAAACAAAATAGATTTATATATATTAGTTTTAACAGATTTCACAAACATACTTTGTGTTGCCAAATGTAATGAGTAATGACGCGTTAACCAATACCCCCAGCATTTTTTGTAATTAAGGATATAATCTCTTTATTATTAAAATTGAGGTAGATCAACCTCAGTGTATTTGATGTGACTACGTTTTATATTTCACGATCATTTCATTATCTTTCCGAACCATGCAAACTCCGAGAATATAATTATATATGTGGAGAAGGTGAAACTCCCGTACATTCACATTATACACACATGCACGCACATTAACATACAAACATATGAGCATACCCATATACAAACAAATATACATAGATGCTCTGACACGCTCAGGCACACAGTGAGATATGTCGTCATCATCCTTAACATAATCACCACCGCCATCATCGCTAACACCTCCCCCACCATCCCCACCACCACGTCTCTGTTAAAATGTACTTGAAGTGTCCCTCTGTAATTAATGATGATGATGATGATGATGATAATAATAATAATAATAATAATAATAATAATGATAATAATAATAATAATAATAATAATAATAATAATAATAATAATAATAATAATAATAATTATAATGATGATAATAATAATAATAATGATAATAACAACAAACTTGGGATTTCTAAGGGTTAAATGATCGGAGTTAGCTAGAAGTTTGCTGAACTCCCTGTCGTTTATAACGGTCACAAACCTGGGGGTAATTATGAATGTATAAACAACTTGGAGTTAAATCGTCGGAGTTATCCCTGTCGCATTCGTAGACCCTCCGTCATTACTTGAATACACCATAATATTTAGAGATTTTTATCTTTAATTATTCCTAACAGAGATTAATGCTCTCCATTTCGCATGTGACAGCCACTGGTCGAAAAAAATAGACGAATGTACGATGTCGTTTGACAAATAAACATTCTCAGTATATTACATTAGCTTCTGGTACAATTGTAGGACTAGCTTGACCGTAAATATTGCCAATCATCCAAATATACGAAAATCATTAATGGCGACCGACGCGTCGGTAACATGTTTGTACAAAAATTATTTCATGACAATTTGAGTTATCCATCTTTCGTTATCAAACACAATCATTTTATTTTATTTCGACGTAATAACTCAATAAACATTATAACACATTTAGTTTGACATTAAGAATTTGAGAAAAATAAGACACTTTAACTTTAACTCTCTCACAAACAAAGTAACAAAACTGTGAGTTATAATATTCGCTATGGTGTGAAGGGGTTTAATCATTGTGCTGGGATGAACAAAACTATGCTTAACAGAACATGGGTTCTCTTCTGACAAGAAATCGTAAATAATTCAGAAACAAATATCTGCATTTATGATAGTTAAAGGCTTAACCGTGATGTAAAGAGAATACACAGTACTGGTTGATGATAGAAAATCTTTCATCAAAATTTTTTTCATTTCATTGGTTTCCAGGTGAGAGTATATCAAATTTGCATAACAATGTGGGACTAATTTAATCCATATGCAATAAAAAGATGAGGGGATTGGCAGTTCCAACAGGTGAAGTTTTCCATATGGAGTGCCCATTCCATTGCTAAAGTGTATATGTCAACAATTCACATAGTCCCACATATTGATTTCTGTGTTAGTACTTTGACAGTAGTGGGGATTTGTGTAGCAGATTTGTCAAAAACGAAGTGTTCTGTTGTTTTTAACTACTCTCTCCTGTACTATAATGACATTTCAGAATACCATCTGTTCACAGAAGGTTTCAAAGTAGCTGATATTAAAATGATGTTCTGCAAGTACTAGTACTGTGTATTCTTTTTAAACCTCGTCACTTTGGATCAATTAGCCTTTAACAACTTACTAACCATCATGCCACGAGCACAAATGTCTTTACAGTAATCAATCTTTATCCGCTAAATCCTCATTTATCCTAATTCTTTTAGTTGGGGCACATCTACAATTATGACAAATGCAACAGAGAAGTTGTAATGTCTAAGTCTTGATCAATGATAAATGATAAAATGATTTAGCAGGGTAAACTAATACTATTAAGACAATAACTGAGCACTCGGGCTTTACTATGCACAATGTAATTAAGGTAAAATTAGTTACATTATCCCTTTTTAGGATGGTGTTAAACCGTTGATTTGGTTTTTGACAAACACATATTGCAAATCAAATAAAATATAAGAAAAATGTCACTGACAGATAACTTATAATTTTCGTCACAAATGGGAAAAACAATTAAGTTTCCATTTTGATTTCAGTACTTTTTGTGTATATAAACTCCGCAAAGGTTTGCTAAACATTTGGCGGCAGTTTAAAATATCGGTAAATGTATGTATACATACATTCTGGAACATTCTTGTTAAAAACATACATTTAAATATCGTTGTCGCACGATTTTATATAATTATATCGATATATATTTCGTATCAGAAAATTGATTGTATCTTTCTGCAGCGTAAAAGAGATAATACTAATATGATATGCATTTTTTGTTGCTTTAGTCTGAAAACACTCCAATCTTTTCCTTTTCATTGTATTACACAAACATTCTAATTATATCGCTTCTGTTACGATTGTAGGACTAGCTTGACAATATTGCGAATTATCGATACTTTAATACATGAATACCAATTTATGACTCCATTGGTAACATGTTTTTACAAAAAAAAATCGGGACAATGTGATTCCTCCGTCAGTCGTTGTCAAAAAATAATTCTGTTATTTATATTTAGATGGCAAGACATTTAACATTGTCATATATTTAGTCTAACGATAAGGATTTAAGACAAATTAGAAGTACACATACATTCCGGAACTATGGCTTTTTAACATAATACATTAGATACCGTTGTCGCAAGATTTTTTTTTCTTTTATATTTCGTATCATTTCATTTCATTTCATTTATTTATTTAATCACGGCCTACTCACTTCAGCCTATACAGGCTGTTCTTCAGTGAGTCCGTGACAGAAAATTGATTGTATCTTTCTGCAGCGTAAAAGATATAATACTAATATGATATGCATTTTTTGTTGTTTTAGTCTGAAAATATTCCAATCTTTTTCCTTTCAGTATAGTATGAGTTCACCTTATTGTGGTCTTTACCATAAAAACCATGAAGAGACATGTTGGGCGAAAATTTCGATGCTGCTGTCGTACGACCAAGCGTTTCTGCAAGTGTACGGGTATAATGCGGGGCGTTGCCACAGCATAGTCCCACATATTGAATTTTAAGTTCGGCGCAGCGCTGTCCAAATTTCACGATGTCGCCTCGAGAGCTGAGTAGACAATCTAGATCCACAGGAAAGGCTCGTTTACCTGAAAAATATATTTTTGAGAAGCAATTATTTTCTTGTTATATCGTTTTATTTCATTTGACGCTTGCACCGTGGTAGTGTTTTGTGTATGAACGTGATTAAATTTCTGAAAAAAAAAATGAAGTCCAAATTAAACCAAAGACGGTTGTGCCGCTCTAGATTCAGTTAGACTCATATGTTTTTTAGCCAATTGAAGTGCAAGATGTACAAAAATGTTGGTTACATTTGTTTTGAATGTGCTGTTCTCAGATAAACTGGGTTCTATAGTTCTATTCTGTTTCACAGGGAGACTTTCCACAGTCGGCCAAACGTTTCAATACAGGGTCCTGTACTAGTACTTTACATGAAAGCACGTTATTGTTCTTTACGATGCCCCCAATGTTATGTATTTGATATGCATTTTGATTTTAATTACCCCCTTTCAATCTAAGTATTTGATATCTGAACTTTAATTTCTACTTGACGTTTTCTAGCAGCATAATGTACCTTCAGCATAAAAAACAAAAATATTCAACGTTTATGAAAAAAAATGTTTTTAGCGAAACAGTGAATTTTGCACACACGCTTTTGGAGAGATACCAGAGTAGGAATAGAGATACACACACAAACACACAAATACACAGACACAGACACACACACACACACACAAACACACACACAAGCACACATACACATACACACACACACACACACACACACACACACACACACACACACACACACACTACACACACACACACACACACACACACACACACACACACACACACACACACACACACACACACACACACACACACACACACACACACACACACACACACACACACACACACACACACACACACACACACACACACACGTGCGCGTATACATTCGTTGACATTACCTGTTGAAGGATCAGGAATGGTCAGAAAGGATGGATGCTCCTCTGTAGTTCGGTAAGTAACAGGCAGCACCGCCAATGGGACCTGTCGAGAATTTTGAGGGAAAAAAGTGTATACATGAACAGCCTATATAAAAAGGGTGGTAAATACTCTTCGATGACTTTGGAGAAAGGGACATGTCTTTATACCACTTCGAAATCAATATAGAGTGTCACAAGGTAATGCTGGAGTGTACTTTCCTGAAGTGGTTTTCGGATGAATTAGTTTCTCCAGAACCTCCTTCCCCATGTTACAATTTTCCAAACATACTCGTGATCCTTACATCTCTTGTTTTACCATGGGAAACTATATCTGTCGTATACAGAGACAATCAGAGTAACTCTAGGCATCGCATGAAGTAGAAATAAATAGGCAAGCCATAGTACATAGTGGCATAAATAGACGGACAAGTCGCAAATTGAGTTGGAATTAGATAACTGAATTTAATTCTTCAACAATTTCCGCTGTCATGGGAAATAATTCATAGCAGGCATTTTTTTTTCATAGCAAAGAGCCCAAACTCCCAAGAAAATAGTATTAAAAACTGTTGTAATCTTTTCGAGCGAATGTCATTTCTCGGTCTCATTTACCCTTTTCGATGTACGCGAGTACATCGCCAGACCGTAAAAAAACAACCCTTTTTACTCGTTTTTTCACACGCGCATAGTGTGCACCTTGTCTCATTTACATGTACAGGCTCATCGTTGGGCAAAGTGTTCCCGCAAGTTCCTACCTTAAGCCCATCGTTGATGGCGTTTTCAGCCAACTTTAGCATCTCAGCCGGACCACGCGAACAGTTGAAGCCGACAACGTCGGCACCGGCTGCGGCCAGCCGCCGTAAAGCCTCGGTGTATTCTACGCCATCGGACGTGCAGGGCTTGCCGTCACTGGTAAAGTTCTGGTGAGAAGTTAGTGTGATCACTGCAGGTATACCTAAATTATATACAAAATGTGAAGACACTTTTTATGTAGAACAGTAAATCTTGATCTTGTCGTTTGAATGCATGACATAATCGTATTGCTCCTTCACCAAATGGTTATTTTGATACTATTGTTTGATTCTCCAAAATAATATGAAATAATTTCTTCATATGACGTGTGCCATATGTTGGGAAAATCTTAACACCAATTAAAGCCAAGGTATAGTATGGTAAGTGATAAAACATGAAATTCATTGCAATTATGTTCTTAGATTATAATCTATCAATGCCCTGAAAAATGCTGGCTCTGAAACTCACATTTTTTAGAAATTATTCAAAATGTAAAATGCCGGGGGGGGGGGGGGGTACGACATTTTACATTCATAATATACCTACCGCTAGATGCTCTCCTTTAATTACAACATCATAATTTGCCACTACAAACATTTTTTTCAGTAGGTTTGATGTTGTTTTCTGATGTCTGGGGTGACAACTAAATACTTTGTGAAAGATTGACCCCAAAATTATTGTCTGATCTACCAAAACTATACTAATTGCGCTTTTAGCTTTGTAAAATACACACTTTAAAGGCAGTGGATCTCTTTTGCATGCCTAAAAATTAACATTGTGTAAATACAATGGCATTTAGAAGAAAATGCCATCTGGGAACCTTCAGCAAAATATAGGAGCTAGAAACTCAGTTTTAGTGGAATTATAGTGACCGTTAGACTATGATTTGAATTTTTTCTCGCGAGAAAAAAAATCCTACCATAGAACGTAAACTAAACGGCTATTGTTTTCTTTCACATTTTTTAAATTCTAAGCAATTACTTTCCCCCAGATTTCACAGACATGCCCTTCATCAATAGCCTAAGGGCATGGGTTATCTTTTCCTGGTCTGCTGGGATGTTTGCAAATGAGATCCACGGCCTTTAAAACAGTCAGGGAAACTCCCGCTTTCTCGAGACCGCTATGATCCCGCATTCCCGGGTCTGCTATGTCCAACGGAGCGTTACAGAGCGGACAAGCCGTTACCACGTATTCTCTTTCAAGGCGCGAGGTCGTGCTAAAACATGCAAGACTCTCAGCGGTCTTGATGGACCCTACTTCGTAGTAGGGTCCATGGGCATTGCATTCACAATGCGGACTCCGTTATAATCATTCATGTAGAAGTAATATACACACCTAAATCAGAGGGCACTCACAGATGTAATCTGAAACTCCCGTTACCACACAGAGATCGTATTATGTAATGTATATCACCAGTCACACAGTACATGTAAAACTAATAGGACATCTCCCCCACTAGTGGGGAGATCACCGGGGGAGATCAGTGCATTAGGATTTATTTCATCAACCACATGCCCTCTGCTCAAGTATCACACAACATCATATCCAGGTTTGACGGTAAGTTTTGCTCTATTCCTGTCTCTGTTAATCATTGGCCACAGCAGTTTTCAATTGTTAAATGAATGATTATATTCTCGGAAATAAATACCGTTGAAAGGGATTCCGATTCGGTAATAAAACAAAAAGTGTAACACAGTTGTTCTGCGACCATGCACGAGTACGATTGTACTGTGTACGGTGCGTGAATGTACACAGTACACACACGCGCGTATGTACATGCAATACTGTATGACGTAAACGGCTGGAATAAAGCTATCTCAGTCAATTTTTAAATCAAGATTTTAAACAGTTACGTTTTCGATCAATTTCCACTGGTTGTATTTTTTTTATACTTCACCAGTTCACCCTTCAATGTCTTGCCTTTCACTACATCAATTTAAAATGAAAAAGAACCGGTGGCATTTTTTATATGAGTTTTTAAAGAGAAGCATGTACCCGCCGGAGGAAGCATTGCCATTCACTTTTTACAGCGAGGCTGAAAACTAGTGAACCGTGAGATGCCTTGCGAACTGCCTACGATCTCGCTTTTCAGAGATTTCGGCCAGTCCCGTAAAAGCGGAAGTTTCCCTGACTGTAAAACGTGCACAGTATTAGGTGATTATACAGGCCGATTTATATTTCATCCTTTTGAGAAGAGATCGCTTCTTTAAGAGAAATGCAGATAATTCGTACAAGATCTTCCAGAAAGGTACTCACACACGGCTGCTCAAAGTTACCCTCACACTACACTGACCTATACAGCACTCGTCAAACACAAAGAAATACAATAATGTTTTGACTCATAAACTCGCCTTTCCCGTATTCTTTTATGGCCTTGGCCGCCAAGACTCCTTCCTCGACGTGGTTGAAGGTTTCCCCCACGATGAAATCTGCCCCTTCCTCCACCGCCCACTCGATTTGTTCCTATAGAAAGAAACCGGTGATGATTATTATGTCAATATTTACCAATCTTGATTTAAAGTGATCCTTACCAACAAATGTATTATTGTAACCCTATACGGATAAGAAGACGGCAAACCTACAACTGAGGAAACAAACATCATAATAGGAAATATCAGGAGTTTTCCGTCATTTAGTCGTAACTTGGTAATAAAATATGTCATTTTAGGGTGTGTAAGGATATTTTAAGAAAATTGTTTCCCGCAGCTACAAACCTTAACGTATCTTCCATAAAAACATTGAACAAAAAATGGGGTCTCCGAAATAGATTAACGTCTTGAAATACTAAAAAAATAAAAGAAAATACTAAAATACTTCAGTTTTTAAATAGAAATAAATAAACAAGAATGTCTGGGAACCCTGACAGTTTTTGTCAGTATGTACGCAGAAATATCTGCTCAATTATCTGCTAAATTATAAGGTAAAAAAAAAATCACAGTAATGTAATTTTGGAAGGTTTAATTTTTTTGTCTGAGCTGTCAATACTATACGTTTCATATCGACCAAATCTATACCATTTATGGAAAATTAAATTTGCGCTGACATTGAGAGAATCATAATGCACACCTTCACTTTCATTTTTTTTTTCTCAATAAGTAAGTAAATTGATAGATGGATAAATAAATAAATAAATACATACATACATACATAAATGAATAAATAAATAAATAAATAAATAAATAAATAAATAAATAAATAAATAAATAAATAAATAGTACACAGAATTAAACCAAAAGAGTATAGCAAACCTTGAACATGGCTTTGGTCTTTGCGATCGATTCTTCATCTCCTGGCACGTAAACGAAGGTGTTACAGATGTCACCACACATCAGCGTGCCGGTACTGTCCGCCACCTCCCGCGCCATTCTCAGGGCCAGACGATTCTGTTTCTCCAGCTCATCCTCTCGACCAACGATACCCAACTTATAACGGTGACCGTAATACTGAGGGATAACACACAAATACGAAAGTTCGTCTTTATTGCAGGCTGTCCCGAAGTTGAACACATGATCAAGGAAATTTCAAATTCGGTTCTGATCGTATAAACGTCGGGCCATTCATGAGAGCATCTAACGCCATCGTGTGGCCTTATGTAGGCATCGTACTAGCTTAGGATGTTTATTCTCTTTGTTGATCCCTTTCGGGCCAGCTTCGAGCGAAATTGAAATATTCCGTACTCGTGTGGCCATCTTTTGTCAATTTCGGGACAGTGTGACGCCACCTTATAGTTTGGATCCAACTACTGGTAATGTTAGGTTCACACTGCCGATCTGTCAAGTCGATCAGGCCCGATCAGAAGAATTTGGGGCCTTTTCGGTCTAGTTT
>JZLH01S0133936.1:0-20802 GCA_001188425.1 Eucidaris tribuloides
TATCTTTGTCCATGCATATCTTGCCAGAGGGAGCATAACTATCCAAAAGTTTGTATTTTCTGGTGTTTATTCGTCCATTTATTTAGTATTCTGTAGCTTAGATCTGAAAGTTTGAAAGCCCTTTTTTTAGCTGAACCTCCACAACGTTAGATTGTGTCTATTAACAGAACAGGGTTTTGCCAATTATAATACGGTGTAAATTTTCGATGCTTTTCACAATAGGCAATATTCTTGCTGTTTGAAGTAACTTTTAGTGTTGAATAGTGTTATCGAAGTTCACCTCCATTATGTGGGGGTATCCCTGTGTGGTTAAACATCACTGTGGAAACCCCATCTAAAAATTGTCAAACTTTGCTATCTGACATATTTGTAAGTGATTAAATGGACAAACACCCTAGAACACAAAAGTCCAGACAGATATGCCTGTCACTCGTAATTATGCACAGATACAAATCGACACATGAATCATTCTCAGCCAATGAAAATACTGCAATACAGCAGTCTATGGTGGAAAACTGTAATTGTCACTCAATGATTTTCACTTTTTAAAAGTACTTAATGACCGTTTTGAACTGCATTGTTTTCAGGGCTTCATTTTTAAACCTTATAAGAGACACTGGTAGCATGAGGAATCACGTAGCTCAGTTTTTTTTAATGGAAATATTGTTATACGACGCCTTTAATAAAACTTTCACATTGAGGAAGGAGAGAAGAAAGTACAAAAGTACAGGTCTATCACTTATTTGCTAACGTACTATACCTATACCAAATTGTGAGTTGTTGTAGATATCATGGAAGTTATACTTAATCTGTGATCGTATATAACGCGACGATGTTTGGGACAGGTGCGCACTTACTTGAGCAGATACATAAAGGTAAGGAGCTATCTTTCTTTCTTTTTTTTTTGGGGGGGGGGGTACCCCCCACATTTGTCGCTCATTTTGTGCAGCTAAACCCCGCAGGCGTTCTTTTTTCGGCTGGGGCACCCATTTTTAACAATTTCTATGTACCCCTGAGTGATAACAATATTTCATTAGTTTTAGTATACATACTATTTTACTCGCAATTATGAATATAATGGTTTTACAGCCAATGCAAATAAGTCATAGCGCAAGTTTAGTTTTGGCAATTTTTTTTATTTGAAAGCTTTATGCCCAAAGGTCATATCACACCAATAACAGATTATTTTCTTTAAATTAATTAATGAACAATCTCGGGGGGGGGGGGGGAGATGTTAAATTATTTTACATTATAACATCCAAAGGGTTAATAAGGTGTTAAGGTTATCTGAATTATACCTCATCAGAAAGATCAGAGTCTGCTCTAAAGACATTCAGAATCTGTTATTGGTGTGATATGACCTTTGGGCAAAAAGCTTTCAAATAAAAAAAAATCGCCAAAACTAATCTTGTGCTTTAACATTATGCAGGTTCAATTATAAAAATCAAACTTCGGTATCCCTGTTACAAAATTGTGTTTAAATGGACAAATAAACACTCTATAGGATACAATACTATGGAAAGTTATGCTTCCATTGGCAAGATATATGTGACCTTGTTTGAAACACTTCTTTAATATGAAGGATACGTAGCTCAAATTCTTAAAACGGGAAACATTGTTAACTTTTGTATATTAAGTAAGAGTCCAGTTTGACGTTTGCTTAATAATTCTGATATATAAAACGGCAGGTCCGTTTACAAGGTACTGTTATAGGCAGTAGATATTAAGCCAATTCTTGCGAATATTTAATGAAGCTGAATGATAAAACTGATATGCGTCATAACTGTATTTGATGTAATTAATGTAATGTACCTTTTTTCTGCAACTATATGAACGAGTTTTGTAAATATTTTGTTACAATTAAAACATATATCGTTTAAGAAAGGCCGATTGTTGAAATAAACTGCAATAAGCAACTATATACATAGTTTAGATAGTAAATTACAAGGGGGAGCAAATGTGGGCAAAAGAGACATACTATGTCCAGATATAAATATTGAGCTGATCTGAGCATCCGTGGTTGAGATGTAATGACGATACATGTAGTTGCGTAGTTTCCGGAGGCGTGGGTATGTCTAACGGAATCACCACGCAGGTTGTACGAAAAGCCTTTACAGCTTTATAACTTTAAAATATACGCCTTTGAGTCTTATTCAAGATAACATGTTTACCGAGCAACGCTCATAATACGGGAAAATCTTTGATAATAAGCTATGCAGTGATTATGTTTATACTGTTTGAAACTTGGGGAAAGTACGTGATACTGTTTAATACTTTGAATGTCAATGATCAATATCGATGTTAATATCTGATCTTGTTTACTTAATGATCATTCGTCTTTAAATTATTGAGTAGATTGTGCACCTGTAAACGTTATGTAAAGTCTGGATTTATTGTCAGGACATTTGGTATGTGTAGAAAAATGTTATGTATTTAGTATACAGTACTGGTTTACCAAAAATATTTTGTGCACATCACTTTTAGCAGTCATATCCACTTGAATTAATATTAACATTAAATTGATATTCCTTGTTTTGGACAAAGGTTTATCCTCTAAGCCAATATTCAAGTTTATTTTCCGATCAGGTATAAGTTCTGTCACAAAACAAGTAAATTGTAGACATAATTGAACACGATAGAACAATTAATAGAACATCAAGCGTTCACAGTTTATCTATACTAACATTTTACGTAAGATTATGTAATTTATAGACAAAACGTGAGTGTCGATTGCAATTTAGCATGTCAGTAGTGAAATATGTCTGTACGTATACGGTAAAGCGTCTGATTAGACTTTAGTCACATAAGTATTAATCAAAATAATCTGTATAAACCTGTTAAAAGAAAAGGTGCATTGCTACGTTGATATTATTTGATAAAATTGGTTCACAAACAAACTGTATTTTGTGAGTGTGTCCATTTACGGTACATTTGATGATGTTGAAAACAGAATTCAAACCTCTACAAGGTAAGGTGTAAGTAATTAAAGTAATTTAAGTTAATTAAGTAACATATTAAATGAGTGATGTGTGCGATAAGAAAGATATGCAGGATGGAACGTACACTTTTGATGGTCACTGTGGTAGAAACGTAGGAAGAGTTTTCCCGACAATAGATTATAATATTTTCTATATTACCGATAACAAAAAGGATTTTAATGCCCAAGTGTAATTTTGGGCAAACGGAGAAAATTCTTTTTTTTTTTTTTTTTTTTTTTAAGTATAGACGTATATTTTCTACTATTACCCGAAAATCACATTCCATTGTTAATTATTTTGCCATGCGAAAAGTACATCGTGATATCTAGTGACAACCAACCAACCAACCAACCAACAAACCAACCGACCAATCAACCGACCAACCAAACGACCAACCAACCGACCAACCAACCAACCGACCGACCGACCAACCAACCGACCAACCAACCAACCAACCAACCAACCAACCAACCAACCAACCAACCAACCAACCAACCAACCTACCAAACAATCAATAGACCAAGTAACCGACCAAACGACAGACCAAGCAACCGATCGACCGACTGACTGACCGACCAACCAACCAACCAACTGACCAAGTATTAAAAATTGTGGTTTTACCTTTTTGGAGTTAACTGAACATTTCTCGAGATTAAAACAACTAAATTAAAGACACTATATAACACTGTAGAAGACCCGTTTAAAAAAAATTGTCGAACTTTGCTATCTGACATATCTGACAGTATTTGAATGGACAAATAAACACCCTAGAACACAAAAGTTCGGACAGTTCGGACGAGAAGAATATGTGCAGAAACAAATTGGCACATTAATTATTCTCGGCCGATAGGAAATTCTGCAACACAGCAGACTATGGGGGAAAAGCTGGAATGGTATCTCAATGATTTTCACTTTTTTAAAGCACTTAATGATCGTTTTAAGCTGCAATTTTTTCAGGGATTCATTTTCAGACCGTATCAGAGACACTGGTGGCATGGGGAATCATGTAGCTCAGATTTCTTAAACTGGAAACATTGTTATACAATGCCTTGAAATAAAACAAACAGTACTTGAAGACTAAGATTTTGCCCTTGATGTTGACGTAAGTATGTGTCACAGCAGTATTTTTATGTCAAAGTGGGCGCTTTTTACTTGTACAACTTTTTGAGACGTGCTGCAGTATGTGTAAAAATTTGTGCAAGTAAAAAGTGACCTCTTTGGCAATTAGGAAATACTTGTGGTATGGAGCTTACATCAAAGTCAAGGGCATAATCTTAGCTTTTAAATGCCCTTTGTTCCGTTTTAATTTCGTGATATGTTGTAAACAACGAAAGGGGTAAAATAACAATTGTGCCACTTTTACTACAGTATGCTGTAGTAAAAGTACCCTTTCGTTTATACATATCTCAAGAATAAAACAAGCAAATTGAACAGAACTAACAGTATTTAAAAGCTAAAAATATGCTCTTGACATTGATGTAACATCATGTCACAAGAGTATTTTTCTAAGTGCCAAAGAGGGCGCTTTTCACTTGTCCATTTCTTTGAGACGCACTGTATATGTGGTCGGTCTTTCTGTTGATGGTTTACGAAATAAAACGTTCGATTAAAGTGAAGTCAGACAGTCTGTGGTTTGCAGAATATAGCTCCTCAGAGTGAGTATATTTTGTTTATCAGAGTAAGTAACAAAGAGGTGATGTCGATAATGTTGTTGTTGGTAGTGGTGCTGTTGCCGATGATAATTGGAAGTGTTGATAACGATACTGGTAATGAGAGAAGATGGAGAAGAAGGAAAAGAAGGAAAAGAAGGAGAAGAAGGAGAAGAAGGAGAAGAAGGAGAAGAAAGAGAAGAAGAAGAGGACAAAGAATAACAAAATCCACTACCAGCATGTAAATAAAGGTAGTTGTATGAGCGCAAATAATTGTGTTGATGCTGCAATAACATAACGTGAATGAGAAAGTACATTAATGTATGTGTGTGTGTTGTTTGTTTGTGTAGGCGTTTGAAAAGGCTGCCAAATCGAGGACCTCAACATACGGAAACTGTCTATTGAAAGTCGCATCAATGATAAGCAATCGCATGAGGGCGTCATCAAAATTGAATGAAAATGCGCACACACAAATTCTCACACAAAGAGCAAATGACATACTATAACAGTCCGGCGGTTAAGTCGAAAAATTGTTCAGTTTTGTCTAAAAGCACCAAATTTGGCACAGATTTTGATTTATACATACAACGCAAATTGTGATATTGGGGCCCTCGAAAATTTTGCCCAGGAGAGCCGTGGCAGCCATTTTTCAAAATGGCCGCCATTCAGAATTCCTGAAGTATGGAATGTGCCATTCCTTGTCCATTTGTAGTGAAATTGGGCACCATATGTACATACAATTTTGCTAAAAGTAATTGGGAATCATTTTCGAGACATCATTTTAATGAAATAATTACCAAAGTTGCCAATTTGAAGAAGTTTGTATAAAAATTAATGAAATAAAATAAAAATGTAAGCTAGAAACTGAAAAATTTGAAAATAACCTTTGGTACGTGTATAAATTATTTTCAGTGTAATTTGTTGCAAAATAATTAATGATGTTGCCAATTTGAAGAATGAAAAATTGCAGAAATGAAATATGTAATGAATACAACAAAAACACGAAAATGATAATGGTGATATAATAATGACAAAAATGATGGTAAAAATGATGATGATGATGACAACGACAATGATGATGATGATGATGATGATGATGATGATGATGATGATGATAATAATAATAATAATAATAATAATAATAATAATAATAATAATAATAATAATAATAATAACAATAATAATAATGATAATAATAATGATGATGAATATATCACTTTACACTATACCATTAAAGGTATTGGCTAACATTTACAACAGTTAAAAAAATCTGAGCTACATGTACATGATTCCCCATGCTACCATTGTCTTTGATAAGGTCTAAAAAATGACGCCCAGAAATTAACTGTGTTTCAAAATGATTATTTAGTGCTTTAAAAAAGTGAAAATCGTAAGTTGATCGGATTCACCTGCCCATTTTCTCCCATAGACTTACTGTGTGTACACCTACGCTATTTAAACTCGCCCCGAGTTTTAATTGTTTATTCATGCATAACTTGCCATTGGCAGTGTAAACGTCCAAACTTTTTTATTCTAGGATGTTTATTTGTCCATATGAGCACTACTATGTAGTTCAGATATCAAAATTTGACAATTTTTTAAATTGAAGCTCCACAATGTTAGCCTATCACTTTAATAGTACCACGTGCAAACATACAAACATCCAGTACATATGCACAAACACACGCACAAATACCTGTACTCACATAAATTGCAGAATGATACAGGATGAACACCTGTCAGCTCCTCACAAAGATTATGACACACAGATGTATACCTCATGGAAATGAGAGTACTGCTACTATTGCAAATGATAGCAGTAGCCTGATCTTTACTAAACATTTTACAATGATATTACAGCTAGTACTGTTACAATAAGGTGAAGCAACTAAGCAAATGACATAGATATAGGTAAACAAACTCCACAAGTGGAAGTTATGGAACATCTTTCTTTCTCTCTTTCGGCCACTCCTACAAATGAGAGGTGGCCACAGGCAGTGGCGTATATAAGAGGGGGCAGAGGGGGCACGTGCCCCGGGCGCCACTTTAAGGGGGCGCAAAAATGCAAAACAGAGAAAGAGAAAGATAAAAAAGGAGGGAAAATATGAAAATTATAGGAATTATGCGCCCCTCCCTCCCAGTCTGCAGGGTAAAAGTGTGTTAGAAATTGGGTGTTGTAGAGTTGGAAGTACATACATTTTCTAAAGCTCGGTCGCTCCGCTCCCTCGCATTATTTTGCAAAAACAATCTACAGCTTGGTCGGTCTTTTCTTTGCATTTATAATTAAGGCAATAAGTTTGGGTGGGGTGGGCAAGGGCCGATCTAGCTTTTTACTGGGGAAGGGGCTAACCCAGGGGCGTCGATCCACCTTTCGGATTTGGCAGAAAAAGTGAAAAAATATCTAAAATTTTCGACGCAACAAATTGAAAATTGCGAATGTTCAGCAGTATGCTTATGCTGAGTTTAATGGTGCTGTAGTGCTTTCAAATGCTTTTAAAACATGATGGCGTTTTTCTATGCACATCACATTTTCACTTGGCAGCCTAAGAAAGTGGGGTTAAACCCCTAAACCATCCCCTAAACCATCCGCCACGGGGGGGGGGGGCGGCAATTTAATTGTTCGCCCCGGGCGCCATAATTCCTAGATACGCCACTGGCCACAGGCAGCGAATGCGGTCACTCCATCACAATCTATTCTGTGATATGTCCTCTATCACACCAACCATCCTCATATCATTTCTAATCTCTTGCCACATTCACAAACCTCCTGTTTGGTCTACCGCTCTTCCCTTTTTCGTAGTAGTACCATTTCCAACATCTTTCTCCCTATGTCAGTACTCCATATCTCTCATTTGGACATGCCCAAGCTACCGCAATCTTCCCCCACTCGCCTTATCCCGCATCCTTCCTACGTTTGATTTTGCTGTCCCACACACAAACCCATTTCTAAATTTGTCTCTTCTTGTCATTCCCACAGAAAATCGTAACATGTTTAATTGTCCACAATATGGCTCGCCATATTGTGAGAGGGACTGTCTCAAGGCTGTACATCACGGCTGAGTTTACCACTATGTTCCCCTTTTTTCTGCCCATTTTGCCACACATCACTCTTGTAACTCTCTTCCATCGATTCCAGCCAGCCTGGATTCTCTTCTTCTCTGTCTTTCTTGTTACAGTCCCCATTACTTTGAAATGTCGAGCCTAAGTATTTGCAGTTTCACCGTATCTCCACCTGCAGTCTCAATAACACAAATGTGCTCTGCTTTTGTCTGGCTATTATTCAACTATCCCTCTCATAGCATATTTCCAACTTTCCAAATTGTCCTCAATCTACTCCCTGCATTCAGAGCAAATCACAAATATCATCTGCTAAGATAATGGCCAGTTCATGGGGCATCCCCACCTCATACGTCCGCCTGTATGTCCATCACCATTGCCAACCAAAGGGCTCAGCGCCAAATCCTTGGTGCCATCCCACTCTCACTTTAAATAATTCAGTCACCCTACCGCACACCTCACTTACTTTTACTACCCCTGATTTTCTTACGCATAACTCCTCTCTTGGCTCCTGTCATATGCCTTCTCAAGATCTGCAAACACACAATGCCCCTCTTTCGCAAATATCGCATTCGTCGTGATCCTACTTGGCATAAAGCCGTACCTGCTCCTCACAAGATTGGCATTTTATTTCTCAGCGTAGCTTCCACCGCTCTTTCCCAGAGCTTCATAGTATATGACTCATTAACTTTATTCCTCTATAATTACTTTAACTCTCCAATTTACCTGTATTATTAGATTGACACTAACATGCGTTCCCTCCAGTCATCAGGCATTCTTTCACTATCCAAGATCCTATTCGACAGCTTTGTCAGGAAATCCACACCCATGCCACCCAAACACATCCATGCCCCCATTGGTATATCGTCTGGACTCATGGCCTTTCAATTCTTCATTCTTTTTATATTGCTCTCACATATTTCTAAACCATAGGTACCTCCACATCCAGTCTGTCTGTAGCATCTATCCTTTCCTCTCTCACGTTTTCTTCATCAGTTTCTTCAAATATTCATGTCATCTTTGTAGATCATCCTTCAAAACATCCTCGTCTGTATCCTTTATCAACCTAACCTGCAACATATCTTAACTAGCTATTCTCGCTGCTTTGCTAATCTGTTTATCTCCCTCCTTTGTGTCCAACTTCTCATACAGTTCATCATATGCCCCACTCTTGACCTTTGCCACTGCCTTCTTTACTTGCGTTTTTACACCCTTGTTTACTTGCTTCATCTCTCTGCTCATCCCGTTTTGCAAATGGAACATCTATCGATTGATAATGTTGACATTGCAGTGAAATGAACTAATTGTCTGCAGAGACTGGCGATCTGGTGGTGGGTGGGGCGGGGGAGGGGGTAATATCGGAATATGTCGAGGCTCCTCAGGTCACAGATAGCCAGTTCCTGCAGACATAGACAGTATACATTTTCATTGCGATTTCAACACTACATTGTAGATGAAGAGGTTGAAATCGCAGTGAAATGAACTAATTGTCTGCAGAGACTGGCGATCTGCGGCCCGAGGTGCTTGGCAAAAATATGATATCACAACAATCCCCCTAACCCCGAACCCCGGGGGGGCCAGTCAAACATAATGCTGTACACATGCATGACCAAATCATTTCCAGACACCCCCTAAACAAGTTTTTTCTCTGTGTGCAAAATAACCCCCTAAAGGAGTTTTTCGCGTGCTTCATTTACACATTTTAGCCTCCAAACATACCCTAAATACGTTTGACTATAGTCTTTCAAAAAATGCTTCGGGGAAAAAATACCCTAAAATGCATTTGAACAGTCTTTCAAAACCACCCTTTTTGTTGAAAATCAGTGTTTTTGATACCCTTAACGCGTGCACGCGCGGGCCGCGTCTAAAACTGAAAAAACACCCCTTTAAACGCGTTTTTTTGGTCACGCATGTGTACAACATTATGTTTGACTGGCCCCCCCGGGCCCCGAACTCTTTGACTACGACTCTCATCTCAGATTGGTTATTCCCTGATTACAACAATGGACCTACTACTCTACGTCCATGTTGCAACCAATCGAAAAAGGAGGAGTGGTGTGGTCGAAATTGGGGGGGGGGGGGTAAGTATCGGTATATGTCAAGGCTCCTCAGGGCACAGATAATCAGTTTCTGCAGACAGATACAGTAAGCACATTTTACATTTTCATTGTGATTTTAACATTATAGATGAACAGGTTGTTGCACACGCAAACTTGGCACTAGTACGAGTGCTCCCATTCCCATTAGATATAGATCTTCCGATAATGTTTATAATGTTTGTTTGTGTGTGTGTGTGTGTGTGTGTGTGTGCTGATTGTGCGTAAGTGTATTGTTTTTTTTGTACTTTTGATGTTATAGTGTAAAGTAATATATCTAGCCTATCATGATGATTATGTTGATGAGGATTATTATTATTATTATTATTATTATTATTATTATTATTATTATTATTATTATTATTGTTATTATTATTATTATTTTTTTTATCATTATAACATTCAGTGTTTATTAAAGTTTCATCAAAGATTTTGCGGTCTTCAAGTTGGCAACGTACAGATTATTTTGTAAATGATTTTGGAAATGATTTTTACAAGTACCAAAGCACTACTTTCTATTTTTTTTTTAGATTTAACATTAGATTTTAGTTTTATTTTTTTATTTGATAAGAATCTCTTTAAATTGGCAACTTTAGTGATTATTTGATTGAAATGATATCTAGAAATGATAGCTAATTAGTTATAGGAAATGTGTATTTTCGTGTAGTGCACAGTTTCATCATGAATGGGCAATGAATGGCAAATCATAATTATACAGGAATGTGAAATGGAGGCCATTTTGGAAAATGGCTGCCACGGCTCTCCTGAGCAAGTTTCTCGAAGGCCCAATGTCTAAATTTGTTTATTATACATTTATTAATGTCTGTGTCAAGTTTGGTACAATTCGGTCGATATTTTGGACTTAACCGCCGGACTATAATATAATTTGAGTTATTGTAACATCTTAACCATGTTGTACCTTCTGTCAAATTTTGAGAAGAAATTATGATTCTATTTTTGAAGAAAACATTGATGACAATGTACACGACAGACACAAATTTCTCATTCATAAGAAGAGACACTATTGTCACCAGTCTGGCTTCCACACGTTTACATTAACCCATCCTATCTTGATAAGGAAACTCTTCAATCGAATGACCGACGTTTGTTCTGGCGACGATTGATCCGTCGATTATGTCATACACTAACCCTTACCTCAACCCTAACCCTAACCCAAACACTAACCCTAACCCTATTCTGAATTGGATATCCAGTGGCAACTCTAACCCTAACTCCTTGTCTTCTGAGATGTTGTCAGCGGAGCAACTGTCGCCGGAGCAAAAAAGAAAATGTCGGATTACCGTTCCATCAACAACTTTGACTAAGACTAGTGTATTAACTTGGAGGATGACAAGAACTGATCTCCAGAAGCTGTCAGGATTTCATACTAAAAGCTTGAGACGCATACTTCGTATTTTCTGGCCTAACACAATATCAAATGAGGAGCTGCTTGAGAGATGTCATCAGGAAAGGATGGAGGATATACTCATGAGAAGGAGATAGCTAGAGGTGGATTGGGCATATGCTGAGAAAGGAACCTGATGACATAGCGAGGACAGCTCTTCATTGGACTCCAGAAGGAAGGAGAAGACGGGGTCGGCCAAGGAACACCTGGCGACGGACTGTTGAAAGTGAATTTGCTAACATCCACCAAACCTGGGGATCGATCAAAAGAATGGCACAAGATAGACGGGAGTGGAGAGCTTTTGTTGCTGCCCTACATGCCAGGAGGCATAATGGGCAGTAAGTAAGTAAGTAGTGTATTAACTTAAACTGACGTCACAGCTGCCGGTGCTTCACCCGCGTTGAGTCAACTCCGAGGAAGAAACACATATGGTCTGGAACCGAGACTATGTTGCCCCCTTTGCCAAAGTAGGGCAAAATTCTGAACACGTATCATCGGGGCTTTATAAAGTGACGTCATCATTTTGTATGTACGACCATCTGGTCCAATCGCCTTGATGACACTCGTTTCCTTGACATCGCGGTTTCGCCCTGTTTGTATCTTTGGTAACCTTTCCATGACCCCACCCCTTTTCTTTCAATTTAGCTGGTACAGTAACTTGTGCATACCGGGTGGCCCAGGAAAAAACGGAACGGTACATTTAACGATTATTTCCCACAATAATAGCTAATCATTATATAGATTATTCTTTTGGGAGTAGAATGATACCAAAATCATCTATCTCGGTTAGGTACTTTTAAAGATGCTACATAACACTGTGGAAGACCCATTTAAAAAATTGTCGAACTTTGCTATCTGACATATCTGACTGTGTTTAAATGGAAAAATAAACACCCTAGAACACAAAAGTTCAGATAGTTATGCTGTCACTAGTAAAATATGTGCAGATACAAATTGGCACATTAATTTTATATCGGGCGATAGGAAATTCTGCAACACAGCAGTCTATGGGGAAAACTGGAATGGTCTCTCAATGATTTTCACTTTTTTAAAACACTTCATGAATGTTTTACACTGCAATTTTTTCAGGGCTTCATTTTTAGACCGTATCAGAAACACTGGGGAATCATGTAGCTCAGATGTTTTTAACTGGAAACATTGTTATATAATGCCTTTAAGGCCGTTTTGTGAACCAATGTAAATTTGATATGCGCACACCAGTTTACGTGTAATTTCTGTAGGACGCCATCGTTACCGCTTTACTGCTGGAAAACTGAAACGTACTGGTTTATATTGCAGAATCGGCTCTAAAATGGAAACTACTGAACAAAAAATTACGATCTAAGTGTTTTATTGCTCAGAAACGAACACGCTATCGGATGAATGAGAAATAATAGCAATTGTTTCAATGAAGGAGAATGATGATGAAGGAAAAAAAATCACTAAAATCAGTGGTCCCTTTTTCTGGTCTACCCGGTATAGTTATTTTTAGTTTACCTAATTGCCACTATTAAAATTTGAGGATCTATTTGTCCACGCCCCAAACTTCGCATTCTGTAAACACTGATATAGAAAATAAAATAATATGTTAAAGACCTCTAGCATAGTACAGAACCTAGAAACTCAATTTTGTTAGAATTATAACGACCATTAGAATTTGCACTGAATTACAGTCAAACCAGTCGTAGTGGCCACCTCTCTATAGCAGCCAACCTGTCTATAGTGGCCACTAAAATGATTCCCCAGGAGACAAATCATGTGTTCAAGAACCTGTCTACAGCAGCCACCTGTCTATAAAGGCCACATTTTTTGTTTCCCTTGGGTGGCCACTATACACAATTTCACTGTATTGTATGACCTTTGTTATTATTCTACCTTCAAACCTTGCCCTACATGACTGTGTTTTTATCGTTTATGATACGTGAAATTTGTGCACAAATTACAAACGTGTATCATCCTTTCTTGATATAATGTACAAGTTCACATAAATAATGCTTGCACAGTTTGTGTGAAATACCATCGTAATTTTAATGCAACGCAAAAGCAATACTCATCATGATAAGCCTATATAATCTACTAAATATAATGCTAAGAATTATTTTACTGCGATACAAATTAGTGTAGCATAGTAAAAAGTTATTTTTTTTTAAAGAGAATCTCAAAAATGTTGGTCTGAATTGAGAACTGCTTCCAATCCAAATATTTCCATCAAGTTGAAAAACATTATTTCTAAAATTTGGTAAATAATGAACAAGCCCCACAACACCAGAGGGCGCTATGATATCATCACTGGCAGGCAATTATGACAGTGCTAATAACGCATAATGATAACCACGTCTACGTATATAAACTCTACGTCATTAACAATGGCGTATACCTTATTGATACAAAATTAATATGTACGATGCGTTCTTGCGCTTTATCAAATATAACCATGAAAGGTCAAATATTGATCGCTGCATTTGGGTGAGGGCGTGTGTAAATACTATTTCACAAATACAGCACAGGTGATGCAGGTCTACAAAATAATGCAACAGGTTCCATCATCCTTATCACTGATATGATGAGATGGGATGCTATTTGCGATAACGTGGTGATGTTGCAGTAGAAAACTGCTATTTCAAGTGATCCTGTTACCTGTCGTAAGCCTTCTACTAAAGACGAACTGATACAAGGGATAGGTTTAAAGTAATACAGTCATCTATACTACCGAAAAAGGTATGTTTATATTTGCTTATTTTTTTCTACGCAAGGGCTTGAAATGTAATTTGCGTAGAGATTTGTGCCCTTTGTGACATGTTCGAAGTCAAATTACACCAATGCAAGTTAAAGGTGCAACGTTTTACGTACCCTAAAAAGACTGAATTTTGTGATGAGATTGGCATTTTTGTGAGAAAGTAGACTCTACCTCTGAGGTTAAATTACATCACTGCAAGTCAGAAAATATTACTATTTTTCTAAAAATGTTGGTTATATTATTTTCCTACATGAATATTTCGTTTATAAAGCGCATTTAACAGTTAAAGGCAGGGGACCTCTTTTGCATGCCTAAAAAATTACATTGAGTAGATACAAAGGCATTTAGAAGAAAATGCCATCTGGGAACCTTTTGCAAAATATAGGAGCGAGAAACTCAGTTTTAGTGGAATTATAGTAACCGTTAGACACAGATTTGATTTTTTTCTCGTGAGAAAAAAATTCCCACCATAGAACGTACACTAAACGGCTATTGTTTTTCTTTTGCATTTTTCAAATTCTAGGCAATCACTGACCCCCAGATTTCACAGACATGCCCTTCATCAATAGCCTAAGGGCATGTGTTATTTTTTCCTGGTCTGCGGGGATGTTTGCAAATGAGATCCATTTCCTTTAAACATTAATGTTTAGAGAGTGATCGCAAAAATCTGTTCAGAAAATGTATATTATTTTAGATCATTAATAAATAATTTAAGAAATTGGACATCGATTGTTCAGTGATGGCACAAGACGTTTAGCCTCTGAACATGTTTACCGAGTGATAGTAAAAAATGTCTTTAGAAAAGCGTTTACTGGCTAAACGTAGTATTTACAGTGTATTTACACTGTACATCAATTAGATGGTACGTTTTGGTACGGGGTGAGCGTGATTAAGTTCGCTTGTCTAGTCCCTGTCATCCGAAATGATGACAATACAATAATAATAATGGTGATGATGATGATGAAGATAATAATAATAATAATAATAATAATAATAACAATAATAATAATAGCAATTGGGTTCACGGAATTCTATTTCGTTTCTCAATTGTAATAAGACGCATGCTGGTATAGCATCCAATAAATTACATGTGAATCGCAACAAGACATAGACTAATAGTGTGGAGCTTCAATTTAAAAAAAAGAATGTCAAACTGTGCTATCTGAGCTACAAAGTACATGGTACATAGTGTTAGATATAAACACCATAAAATACAAAATATTGGAAAGTTGTACTGCCACTGGCAAGATATGCATGAATGAACAATTTCCACTGCGGTGGATTATAAAATAGCCTAGATCTACACGCAGTAATGGGCATGGAGAATCCGATCAACGCGAATACTCACAGATTTTCTTTTTTAAAGCCCTCAATAACCATTTGTCAATACAATTTTTGCAGGGCTTCATTTTTAAACCTTATCAAAGACACTATAGCGTGGAGGATTATGCAACTCACATCTTTTTAAAACTGTGGTCATTGTTAGCCTGCGGCTTTAATCAACCGTAAGCGTATCTTGTAATGAAACAGGAATTGGTGCCCACTATTTGAACTACCAATCATTTTTTTGTAATACATTCGTTATTCGATTTCAGGATCACAGAATTGTTGATACCAAATGCTTTCCGACTTATAATGTGATCTATAGGATGTTTTGTTTTCGCAGTAATATTCTTTTGTGATGTACGCAGATGATGTCGTGGTTTTGATACTGTAATGCAGGTGGTTTAACGTACAAGTCTACACACAATATTAACAGTGCTATATGCCTCACTTCCCTGAGAATCTGATACCAATATTGGTACAATTATGCCAATAACACCAAAATCATGGGGGGAGGGAACGTTTAACGAAACATCTTAGTATATCTTGAGTTATTTGGGAATGCAAATTTGGTGTTCACGAGATACACAGCGTATATTTCCTTCCCTATAATAACTATATAAATAAATATAATCATTTGGAGTGGGGGTCAAGATAGGGTCCAAAGAATTAACGTTTGTAATGATTATAAAAATGCTGGTCTCAAAATGATTGACCCCTTAAAATTTGCCATTGCCCAGAAGATGACATGGGTCAAATATCTTCTTGATGATACTTTTGATGCTTCTTGGAAATATATTGAACTATCGTTTTTGAAAGATTTAAATCAAGATACCTCATTTTTGTGGAAATGTTATGCCCCAGAATGTGTATTGAACGCCTCGGGCAATGCACAGTTAGCTGATTCTTTGCGTTCATGGTATTTATATCGAGAGGAAGCTGCTAAAGAATTTTACGGCTTCAATTTCTCAGAATTGAGCGCATGTCAATCTCTGTGGTTTAATAAATCAATTCGATCTAAATCCAAACCTTTTTTTCTTTTATAATGTATGGTATGATAAAGGTATTTGTACCATTGCCGATTTGTTTAATCCACCCCTCCCTGGTCACAAACTTTTTGAAAAATTGGTATTAGATTTTGACATCCCCTCTTCAGATAGAAGGAAATTTAATTTTTTAATGAAAAATATTCCAGAAGAATGGATGGTGAATTTTGATGTTGATATTGTTGGCGTTCACGACACCATTGTTGTAAACCTATCAGATTACAAGAAAATTCCTAAGAATGTGTACAATGTACTTCTTGGCTCTTATATTCCAGCCAAGAGATATGCTTTTTGGAGCTAGTTTATTGCTCCCTGTTAACATCAACTGGCAAAAGGTTCATTTGAATAATTTCTTTTGTTCTCTTGATACTAAATTAAGATCCTTTTACTTTAAAATTTTTCACAAAGCCATTGCATTAAATAAATTTCTTTTCCAGATCAAACGACAAGACTCTCCTAATTGCTCCATGTGTGGAAAAGAAGAGGAAACACTAATTCACTTGTACTGCGAATGTGAAAAAGTCACACCTCTTTGGCACTATCTTGAGATTGTAATCACACAGAAAACAGGTTCCCGCATTTCTGTAATTAATTATGAAAAAAATGTTTGGTATATGTAGTGATAAATTTGTTTCATATTTGTTTTTATTATTGAAGTATATTTATTCTTGCAAATTTAGAAACAAGCTTCCAAACTTTGTCATGTATAAATCTTTTGTTAAGAAACAAAAAGAGTTAGAATATTTGGCAGCAAAAAAAAGGCAATAAGTTACCTAGTCATTTTAAGAAATGACGTTTTGATATCTAGGTGTTTTATAATTCTGAGCATTAAGCGCCATTTTATGTGTAACATTAAACTATGAAACTCTTCCTTTCCCTTCATTTTATTTTATTTATACATGTAATTTGCACTTTTCTTGCCAACTTCTCTGTTAATTTCTGTCCTCTTAAGTATTTTCCCAACGATATGAGTGGCTGTGTTATATGGCTGACCTTCTGTAAACTAATACTACCTTGATTCTATACTCGGAGCAAGCTTTAGTTTAGCCTATTCCTATCTATAGCTACCGCCGCCTGTTAACCATGTGCGATGAACCCGGCGGAAATGAAATTCGTCAAACTCTTCTAGATATTTTTTTTCAACAGCTGGGCTTTTCATTTTTGACGCACGTGCAATTCTCCGCGCTGAATGGGACGGGATGGGGGGGGCGGGGGGAGGTGTTGACTCCTTCAATGAGCTGTGGAGTTTCCTTGACGAAGTGATGGTGACTGGAAGGGGGGGGGATGAATGCGAGTGTTCGGTTGTTGAGCGATGTGAAGGGTATGTCTTATATTTAGGCGAGGCGTGGGGGAGGCCGTGTGACAGGTTGGAGGGTGGCTCGGTCGTCTCTCCCTCAACTTTCTGCTTTTTCCCAGCCTGCTTAGGTTTTGTTTTAATGCTTTGGCTCATCGATCTTTTTTTTCTATTATTTTTTTATAACTTTGCCAAAATTGTTTTGCTGATTGGTTTTCCATTCTAAGGGTTCTCGCTCATGTAAAACGTAATGGCATATTGTTTTAATGAAATGATGGTGCATGTACTCCGCTTTCTCTTTTTTTTGTTTTTTCTTTATTTTCCTGATCAGCTCCAATCTTTTGTGATATATTTGATGATTATCTTTTTGAGGTCCTGTTTATGTACCGCTACATAGTGAAATTTGATGAAAAGGATTTTGTATGTTGATGATTTATGCAATAAAACATAAATAAAAAAAATCAACTGCAAGACTGAGTCGTTTGGTCTTTTTACCAACAAGAGAGAGAAAGAAGCTTCTCCTAAGTCTCAGAAGTTTCAATTGGATTTAGAGTATAGACACCAAGGGTGGTTACATGTGCAGACATTCAAATTTTTCTTCTAAAAGTTTTAAGGGCTGTAGAGATGCTCCTTTTCTCTCTCCTCTCTCTTCTCTCTTCTTTGTCGGTAAAAAGACAAAAGAATCAGTCTTGCAGTTTCAACAATTCTGTCTTCTATTCAAAGATACAAGCCATTGTCTAAGTTGATCTTTTGTTTCCATTGGACTGTGTTGTCGCCATTCTAAATATCATGGCACTATGGTCCATTTTTTTTGGCAATTTTTACTTTTGGCAGCCTTGGGGATAAAAACGTATGTGATCACTCCTGCATAAATGTATCTTCAAAAATTACCCTCACAGGCTAAAAGAAAATTGAAATTGCCTTTAGATTGTGATACATAATTTAATTGATTTTATTGAACTTATATATTACAAATATGACTTGAAAAAGTGTTTACTGTTCTTTTTTTGCTGATTTTGTATAATGTATAGTATGATATTATAAACTCCTCAAAAAGTTTGGGAATCTGAGTTTGATGGAGTTAGTTCTCCTCTTTTTGCTAGCAAGTAATCAATCATGGCTTGGTAGCCATCAGAACGATTATTTAATTTTCTGTTAAAATGATACCCTATTGCGTTATGAAATTATTTCATCGGGGAAAGGCAGTATTTGAAAAATGTGGGATAAAAGTGTAAATTGAAAAGCTGCAAAATGGCCGTGTCATAAAGTTGTCAATACATGACATGTTCTTGTGTATGGAGTTATATCTTTTGTTCTCAAGCTGTCAGGCCATCGAATGTCCAATTTCCAAAAGGAGCTCCTGCCACTACAAATTCACATGACTCGAGAGTAAAGGCTTCGCAAAATGGGCTGAGTTCGGTAAATCACCTAAATTTCTTTATTCCCTGTTGATGAGTGAGCTTTTTCGCATGTTGCTGTTGGTCATTGTGCATTGTAACACTAACAGTATCATGGATTCAAAGCAAACATGATGCACAATGCAATAAACGCAAAGAAGAATACGAAAAAAAGAAGAAAAAACATGTTATGAGCTTTTTAAAAAGCAGATCTTGCAAACTATTCGGTCCTAAAATCATGATAACAGCGAATGAGTGGCAGGGGCTCCTTTTGAAACTGACATTCAATGCCGACGAGTTGAAAACAAAGGACATAACTCGCAGGAAAAACAACACGTTCCTATGGATCTTCACGACAGCGTTCATTTTGCAGCTTTCATTTACACTTTTTAATGCCGGCACATTTTAAATACTGCCTTTTCGCTGCTGAACATAATCATAACAAGTAGGGTATATTTTTAAGAAAATCTGAATACTTCTGCTGTACGCGAAAGCATGTCTTAATCTGGCGTTACTTGATAAGAAGGGAAGAAATCACTCGATCAAGTCAGGATTTCGCAAACTTTGTTTTGAGGAGTTTATATATATCATTGTCACAAATTGTAAATAGTTATGCATCTCCCAAACTTTGGTGTTCAGTCCTCTGTAAACTAGGGGCAGGCATAGTTCATGCAGCCTGTAGTGCTATGTTAACTTTGAAATAAAGTTTTTGCATACTTAGTTTAAGCTAGCTTGACATGTGCATAGCTTGAAACAGGTGAAAGGTATTTGTGTATAGATAGTTTGAAGCAGGTTAAGGTATTGTGTAGGTTAATGGGTATTGTGTAATTTGACACGGTGGGGGGCGGGTTTGGAGGGGGAATTATTGTCATGTGAGTGAGGTGAGTTGTGGATGGTAGTAGTGAATTTGGGCGAGAACGAGTGGAAATATTTGGATGAAAGATGTTATGATTTGAGAGAGAGGTTGTGCTCGAGAGAGACGTAGCCGATATGGGGCACGCCCAGTATATGTATGGGTATTACAGACATACACCCTGGTTTCACCGGGTGCCGGCAACATGCAGGCTGGTACACTGTCGAGAAGCCTTCATTGCTTGGTCTCTTCTCATCGGTCAAATACTGTAAGTTGAAATTATTTTGTATTGTTTAGGGTCGTAATTTCTATGATACTCCGTAAACTCATGTAAATAGTCATCTTTTTGTCAAAGTGTTGCAAGGCGCGGCTTTAAATTGCAAGTTTCTTTAGAAAGCTCAACGAAAATAGCATGAATTGGTGCATTAGCAGGAAATAACATATAATTTTGTGTAGTTTTTAAGTATGGAAGTAGCGCAGAAAATTTCAGTCTGAAGTGTTAAAATATAACACGCTTAGTAATAATTTTGTTGTGTTTATGTTGTAGTAATTAATTAGTCTAACGGGACAGCGTGATGTCATTGTCACAGTACAGTCAAAGTTATTTTGTTCTGAAATTGGTAAAAATATGTTCTATGAGAGTCATGAATAAATGTACAAGGTTGAAGCTGGTAAAGGGAAACGATACGAAGTGAAATTCATCAGCTCTGTCTGGACCGACCGGGGACGAGAATTCGTGACCTCTAACCTGAACGCAAAGTAAGGGAGTGATTTTGTATTCTTAGGCAATGTAATCATTTTAATTGCAAACATAGCAGAGACACGGTAAGCAATGTATACACAGAGTATAATAACTTTGTCGAATCTGAGAAAGTTCATTGAATGTTTGGTAAAAACAAATGGATTTGTAAACTGGTGTCACAATGTTTATATACAAATGCGAGGTTAAGTGCTAAGCATGCTCATC
>JZLH01S0133939.1:0-14376 GCA_001188425.1 Eucidaris tribuloides
CATTCGCATAAAGCATTACTTAAAGGCCAGCTGTCTCTTTGGCACGCCTGAAATTTAACATTGTGCAAATACACGAATGGTGTATAAGAAAATGCTATTTAAAAACTTTAAGCAAAGTTTAGCAGCAAGAAACTCAGTTTTAGTAGAACTTTAGTACACGTTAGACAGTATTTGTGCAGTGACAAAATTGTACTAGTCTTCTTGTTCATTTGTAAACAGTGCACGGACTTTTTACCCCAATGGACGATGTCACAGGGAGCTAAGTGCAACATGTTTGTACACGTATAGATGACATCGCATTCCTTTGTGCCTGACATATGCCAGCATGCAGCAAAAGTAGGTCAACCGTTTGGTATTACATGAGTACTATAGGCCTGAATGAGTTTTGGAACAGTCTGCCTAGCACACACACACTGCACAACCATTTTTGCGCTTTTTCAACATTTGAGTAATTTCTGAGCTTCGGATTTCACAGGCAATTCCTTTCTAACTAGCCTTAGGTTATGATTAATATTTTGCTGTGTTTTGGGAGAGTTACAAATGAGATTAACTACATTTTAACCAGGGTGATTCATCTGTCAAAAGTTGCACCTGCAGAGACTTCCAAACGGAATTCAAAATGGTGACATAGGGCAGAGGTTTCAAAGAGAAGACATTTGTGTGACCTTGTGAGGTGGCGCTTATATGACATAACCTAAAAATGACGTCTAAACATTGCATAACATGAAACGAGACTGCAGAGCCATAGGAAACCGGTGTCTTGTTCAATAAAAACAAGAACTGTATATGCAACCTCGATGAAATTTAAAATGTTGACTTGCGTACACTTGTGGCAAGAACTTCAACGGGCCGGATCACAGGGAGGACGGGGGGGGGGGTGGACGTGCTCTCTCTCCAGTTTGAGTAATGGGGCGTTTACAGAGCTTTTCCTTTTAACAAACACCTCTGTGCTTTTTGAAGGGAGAATTTCCATTTTTATCAGTTACTAATGAAATAAAGGTTGAGCTCTGCTTCTATTTTGATTTTCTTTATTGTAAAATGACTCTTGCTGTATGTGTGTTGCTAATTTTATTATGAGAATTTAGAAAAATAGACAGATATAATAAAATCGGAAGAAAACAATTATGTATTGATATTGGTAATAAACTTCTCAAAAAAGTTCCGCCACTCAACGTTTAGCGTCATTATCTTGAGGTGATCATTCTAATTCTTGAGAATTTGATATGCTGTGAGTTATACCGTTCAGCAAATACGGCGATGAAGAATAGTTTTGCTTATCTTGCTTATTATCATTGTTTTGTAGAGAGTGATTCAAACTGTGATCGAGAGAATTGTTTCCGCCGTATTTATGGATGACTGAATGTTTGTTGGAAGGAACCTTGAAAAACTTGCAAGAATCTTAATGAAACTGAACACAATGACAATTTCAAAATTACTCGCTTTAATCACATTTAATATTCAAAAATGTAAAAACAACACATGACACTTGATCAAAACCCATCACAACATCATTACACAATCCACTCTCCTTACAAATGAACACTGAACTGTTGACGATAACAGTGAATTTTGCAACTTTTCACTTGCGACTTGGCCCCTTATTAAAATGGCTTGCACATTCTATGAATCCATAATCATGACAAAGGGGACATCATCGTACAGGAAAAAAAAAAACAGGATTTTAATTGAAGCCGATTTCAAGAACAGTATGATACACAACGAGATAACGGTGTTCAAATTTCAGTTTTTTATGCAACATTAAAGGTATTGGCTAACATTTACCATAGTTAAAAGAATCTGAGCTACATGATTCCCCATGCTACCATTGTCATTGATAAGGTCTAAAAATGACGCCCTGAAAAAACTTGTATTTCAAAATGATTAGTAGTGCTTTAAAAAAGTGAAAATCATAAGTTGAACGGATTCACCTGCCCATTTTATCCCATAGACTTACTGTGTATATACCTACGTTTTTTAAACTCGCCCCTAGTTTTAATTGTTTGTTCATGCATAACTTGCCATTGGCAGTGTAACTTTCCAAACTTTTTTTTTATTCTAGGGTGTTTATTTGTCCATATGAGCACTACTATGTAGTTCAGATATCAACATTTGACAATTTTTTAAATTGAAGCTCCACAATGTTAGCCTATCACTTTAAGATAAACAGTGATCAAAGAAATGCATTAAGATCTTATTTTCACTACTGCGTAACCTCAAGAAATATTTTTGTGCACTATGTCCCCATGTTGCCTTTATAATGAATAGGACGGGAAACTATCTAGTTACCGGTTTTGAAAGTGCAGGCTTATCCAATATTATTAAGAAAAAAATATTTAAATGAAGTCTCCTCCTTCAGAAGATTTTAATGATTCATTTAATGTCGGTAGTATAGCTGCTATTAAATGTTACCTTAAACTGTTTATACACATGCATACAAAGGTTTTCGTGCTGGAAGCTGAACATTAAGGTATTGTTCTTTGCAGAAGCACAATGTTCTCTTTGCGTGTATAGAGGATATGCTTTTATGTTTGTATAATAGTAACATTCAAATATCCAATAATGTGTGTGTTAAGGGTGGGGCTTCAGCTGCATTATCAGTAAAACAACACACATTCGTGCACAAAACGCCGTAGAAACTGACGCCGGTTGAGTTGAATAACATCTGGCTTGAATTAGCACAGAGCAAACTTGCCTTCCGATGTGAATTGCCCATTGCTAGCAAAGTCAAAATTGCCGGGAAGTTAGAAACTGAAACAGACCAGTCAAGTAGACCCCCCCATTTTTTTTCTCACTAGTTAGGTCTGGATAACTCTTGTCAAGATAAAACACCGATAACATTTTGAAAAATAACAAGCAACACAGCTGAGCAGCAAGTGAAATGGATGTATCTAATTAGCATCACATTTTCATAACGAAATCGTCGCAAATGATTGCCCCTGTTGTGTTATCCTCTGTTAGGTGCTGACATTTGTTTGATTTTCATGTTGCATCTAAACTATTCGGACTTGATAGCATTTCTTTTAAGGTTGAGTTTTATAACAATTGAAAACGGCTTTAAATTTCCGTCATTTTTATACAATCGGCATCCTAATTGATAAAGACAGGGAAGTCTGTAATTTCCTCGATCGGTCATAAAAACTAACCATTTTATTTAAGACAGAAGCACTGCAAAATAATACAATATGACGGGTTAAGATGAAACACTCATTGCAGTTCATAGTGCACGATGAAATAATTTGGTGGTTATTTCTCCGAAATAAAACCACATGGATTTACTCCACGTGACCTTGCGAGACATATGCAAACATATTCGTTTGACTCATATTGCTAATGACTAGGGTGTTATCAATCGCAAGGCTCGTTAGAATATGAATTTCACAAGCGAGTGATTGGGTTACGAGCGATTTGTGGCTACGATATATCACACCGCGAATATTAACACCAACCTGCGACTTAAAGACACAAGAGAACATTGTGGAAGCCCCGTTCAAAAAAATACAATGTTTGGTTATCTAACATATCTGACATTGTTTAAATGGGTATGCAAGAACAGCAGATAGAGCATGAATACTCAGACATTCGAGTAAGAGATCAAATACGAATACTATGAAAAAGTTACTCCAGTAGTACTCGAGCGCGAGTAACGACCCGAGTACAAGCATCGTGTAGGAATACTACAGCACTGTCAAGATTTCCAAAATAGGAGGTACTTAATTTCACCTGACGATATGTATCAATATTATGAGATACGTAATAATTTCAAATTACATCATTTCCTTAAGTGCTAAATGATGGTATGCCATCATGCGCATCCCACACGTCTACAAGGAACTCCGTAGGTGTAGACGAATGAATGAACGCTGACAGCAACAAAGGCTGTTAAAATGAGTGTCCTTGCTTGGCTCTTCGCCAATGGCACTTCACAGAAATCATATCTCTTGAATAAATTATTCAAATTTGCTTAAACTTTTCACTGATGTCTATTTTGCACAGCATTCACTGTTTTCACATTATTGTCATTGCCATCTAACTTCTAAATAAACCCCTACCGAAAAGCAAAACATAACTCCATTCATAGGTTTTCAAGCATTTAACCATTCATACACAGGCGGAAAATTGGCTTATTTATCTTATTATAAGACAAACACTCCCAGAAGACCTTCCTAATTAAGTGAAAACAAAATATAAAAAAAACTGTCGGTTACAATTGTGATCGTCCTTTGGAAGTCAAGATATAACCTTGAGAATGACGAGATGCAGTGAACAAGTAGGGGTAAATTCGATGAAACTTTAACATCCGGAGCCATAATGCCGAAAATGTAATTATTGACTCATGACCCCGCTGCGAGTTCAATCATGGTACAGCCATTGTTGGGCAGTTCCGTGAACGTCAGTGCAAAGTAAAGTATGACCATCGCGTTGTACATACATAGTCACTAATTCGTACCATAAATCTTACCACAAACAAAACAAACAAAAATACGAAAAAATAAAATATAGCTTTGACATAATATAAATTTACATTTGCATTTATTTTGACATTCCAGATAAAAAGGGGAACTTACATGCATCCTGTGTTATCACTTAGAGATAAAACTGCAAATATGCAGAGATTCATGAAACTAACGCATAATTACACAAATCTAAGTATTACATGAGCATAAATACAACTACACTAACCTTTCAGGTATTTTTCCCCCAATCGGTTGTTTCCAAATTTGAATGAACTCGAAGTTGTCATGGTCTAATATGTGCTAAATGACATGATGGGGCAGTCCTCAAAAAACTATTCTAGAATCAAATAAACTATCCAAGGTTTATACTGTGAAAATTTTGTAGTCAAATATTGACTCGTAAAAATAATAGAAGAAAAAAAATACCATCCATATGCCTTGTGACAGACAAATTCGTTGTGTAACTTTTTATGGGATTGATTTCTCTATGGGTACGAGAGAAATACAGTACAGGTATGTTCATGCTTGATTCGCCTTAAGTAAACAAATTCAAGACAAATCCTTCCAGTCATGAGATACACTCCAGCTGGTGTATATACTTTCATAATATTTAACCAGTTTGGTTCCAGAGGCGTTTTTTTTTCTATTTCTCCTACTCATGTCACTGCTTTTTATCCACGGCTGAATCCTGCTATTTGGCAAAGTGATCGCAAAATGTCTCGGGGTATCCCTGGTCGAACGAGACGTCAAACCTTCGGTCACCCGAACCCTCGGTACACGTATGTCAGGATTTGAATGTGCTGGCAAAATCTATCGAAACTGGTGTCGTGGGCTGACGACACTATATCAGAAATGGGAAAGGGGTATACCCCACCCCTTGCATTCCGTCCTCGCCCATGGTTCGTTATAAAACGTTTTATCAGACACCTTTCTAGGTTTACTGGGTTCATTTCGAGTTCACAAATTTGCTAAACGTTGGCGTTATTTTGGAAGCGTAGTAGACGTGATTGAAGGAAACAGTGTGCACATGTTTAAATGATGCAATTATACATTTGGTTACGTATAGAAATACATTGGTTATATATTAAAGTGATGAAAAATACACTGCCTAAAAAAGAAATACTGAAACTTGGAATCATGGTGGACTTTAATCGAATATCAATATTGCATACCATGTTTCGACGTTTTATACAGACCTAGATCGGATCGCGGGCTGCTAAAACAAATAGTTTTGTGAATTGTTTAGAAATCTTTCAATTCATTGTGTAAGAACAGTAGGTAGGGATTTTTTTTTTCACTGAAATGTTTAAGTTTATTGATCCAGTCGTAAACTTTATTATGAAATTTATTTAAATGAAATGCACAAGAGTTAAGCTAAAGTAAAGGAGATGAGGCACAGCTTTGCGAAATGCCCAAATTTGTCTTCCCAGGAAACACCAAATAAACAACAGGAAACTAAATAAAACGAAACGAACATATCATCAACAAACACAATATACGATGTCATCGTGCAAGACGTGTGGCATATTGCAAGTGAGCCTTTTAAACCTTTGCATTCATCGGTGGAAGCTCCTGTTCAGACCAGCCGTCGTGTAAAAGTTCATTTTTACCCTCTGTCCTACCACAAGCCAGACAGCGTTCTGCTTTCTTGACTGAATATTAATTCTGTTGCCGTGGTAACCGCAAATAACTTCCGCTCTTTGTGATTTTATCACCTCTTGCGTTAACAAACTTTGACATCCACTCATCATAAAGTCTGTGGATGAACAGGTTGCAAGGAAGCAAAAAAAAAAAAGTGTAAAATATGACTTTAAAAAAATGTATAGGTGGATCACAATCTTTATGACTGCAATACCTCCCTATGAGATAACACTGTCCCGACGATGAAATATGGCAAATCCACATAGAATTATGTTAATCCCAAATGCATGTTCTTGCATTATTCCGATTCAGCACACTTTCCTCCCATGATATGGTTGCGGAGTGTTTGGATTAGTGATTTTGACGTAGATACGATTGATGGATGTCATTGTGTAACGTTGTCGTCCATTATAAAGTCAAGTTTCCCACAAATCATGGACGACTTATGTGGATTTGCGAAACGGATATTTATTTTGATGCACGGATAAGTATTTCAAATGTCCTAACGATTTTCTCCTGAAAAGAAGCTTAAATGTAGATTCGACTTGTACCGAAAATAATGGGAAACGGTAATTCGAAAATGCCAACAAGTCCATTATAGCTTGTCAAGTAATGTATAAGGGAAATTTGTTTAGAATGATTCTTTGGATGTGGTTGAAAAATAAGGACATTATATCGAAACTTAATTTGTTTCGTCGACAGAGCCGCTTCAAACCAGTTAGACAAAAGCATAATCACAATCCAAGGTACCGATTTGTACAACTGGGTTGAGGAAGGTAAACGGAGATTAAGTGCCTTACCCTATAAAGTAAGCTAATAGAAAGGGGAAAAATAAACGAGAGAAGGGAAAGGCTCAGATGGCAGATGACATTGCGTGATTTACTAACATGTTAACTCATTGAGGACGGTTTGATTTTGCTATAACGTGCGTTTTTATGAACCTCCACACGAGATATCTGGTGTCTAGTCTTGAACAGTGGTCATTGAGAAACTAACGAGAAGGTCATGAATACTCATGCATTCGTGAGTAAAACGACGACGACAACGACGACGCGGACGATTATTGTGTCCTAAGTATAAGCCGGATTAACACTATTTTCTGTTCTTTTAGTTTCACAAGAAGACACACATGTTGAATAGCTCCTTGTCACATATAGACCTAGACGTGAACCGACAACAATTATCAACTTGTTAAATGTTGAGTTGATTTTGTTTCTCAATATCACAGAGGAGAAACTGCACTCTCATGTTCGTGCTAATAGGCCCACTGTTATCTATTACACCCATTTCGTGTTTTCAAATGAATGTCGCCCGAGGCATACACTATAACCCGATGGAACACAAAGTAGAGATTCGGAAATGTGACTGACATGAAAAAGCAAGTACTTATTTATTTTTATGTACTTATTTATTTATTATCATTATTATTATTATTATTATTATTATTATTATTATTATTATTATTATTACTATTATTATCATCATTTATTTATTTATTTTTCTATTTTTTATTTATTTATTTATTTTTTATTTATTTTTTTATTTTTTATTTATTTATTTATTTTATTTTATTATTATATTTATTTATTTATTTATTTTATTTATTTTTTTTTTTGGGGGGGGGGGGCTTAATTACCCAGCGGAATAGAAACTGCACTGTCATTTTCGTGCGAATATGCCCACTGTTATCTATTCCACACATTTCATGTTTTCAAATTATTGTCGCCCGAGGCAAACACCATAACGCCGATGGACCACACTGTGAACGAAGAGACTCGGAAATGTGATTGACAGGAAAAAGAAACTACATGTCACGATTGTGAAGACACCCTTGCTAAGTTATATCGGTTGGGATGTATATGTACGCACGACGATAATTGAAGGAACATGGGTGGTGTTGTTTCTATGACGTCATTTAACTTGACGCACATGACGTCAGTATGAGTAATTGAGAGAACTGCAACTTTTGGTAAGAGGATAAGTGATTGTCTTTTCACCTGTTGCTTTTTCCCAGAATTCTCTATTTGTTCGCATTTACAGTCACAATAATTGCGAAAAGAACGATATAACTTCGGACTAATGAATTGAATGTTTGTATATTTCCAATTTTCCTTTCGTAATTAACAGGCATACACATTTGGGAATACAAGAATTAAAGTTTCCGTTTGAAATACACTCATGCTCATTATTATGGAACAATTTGTTGATACTTAAGTTCTTTCTCCAATCTCGTCCAAAATGTTCAAGACAAGTGTTTATTTAAAAAAAAACGCAGTATGTGAAGTTTTTTTTGGATTTCCTGAGATGACTAAAATTAAAAACTAAAATACGTTTGAGCGCAATAACAATAACATAACTATTTTTTTTTAAATCCACAAAATCATGAAAAAAGTATTAAATTAAAGTAATAAAAAAAAAACAAGCCCCCAAACTGATAAATTTGTATCTAATGTCTACAAGTCTAATAACGCGTAACCACCACGTGACTCAACAACAACAACAATACCGCCATTTATAAACACAGGTTTGAGTGTCGAGTTGTACGCTACAAAATGCTCAGCATTCCTTAAATTTTTAGATTATATTTGTTTCACCTGGGGTGAGCAAATATTAATCTCAGAAAATGGAAAAATGGCAAATTCTAAAATGTTTCTAAAATATTCCATAATTATGAGCATGAGTGTATAGTATTTCGCATGGGTTTTATATTTCTATACATATATTGCACAAAAGATATTGCTTCTTGGGTTAAAGTCGCACAAAGTTGATTTTGAATGCGCTGTTACGTCCAGTCAAATTTGTTTCACGTCTTTTCTGATTGACGACTGCTGTAATTACTAGCAGAGTAGACATATATTGTGCGACGACAATCTGTAAGTTCACTTTATTAATCAGTGATGTCGTTGCATCCAAAACCAATGCTGCCCCAAAATAGCTTACCGGGGGATTTGTACAAGTTTCTCGAGTCCGATATTCGTGCTGAAAATCATAAGGATTGTGTTAAATTCAGCACGTTGTCTGGGTAATTACCAAAGTGCAATGAAAAATCAGGAATGAAACGGCGATCTGAATTCCCATTAATACAATTTTGCACGGACAATAAATGACTAGGATAAATTTTATCCGGATTTTTCTGACTGTATGAAAAAGGGAATCTCGCATTATCTGTTTTCAGGTCCAATTATACGACTCTTTTAAGCGATTCTTTAAATTAACTACACACAGTAAAGGTACACATTGTCTGTCATCATCACCATCATTCACACACACGCTGTAGCTGTAAACTGTATGGCATTTTTAATATCAACCTTCGCAATTCTCATCTCAAAGGTCCAGCTGAAATTAATCAGGTTCTGCACAACTCATGGTTATTAACATGGATGGGGCGGAACTAGACTATTTACAACCGGGACTCGTCAACGGCTCTTTTGCATTGCTGCGTTCGGCTGTGATTCAGGGTTCCGAGAGAGGGGAAGTAGAGCACAACTAGACATGCGTAATGTATTGATAATATGCACGATTAGCAGGCAGCTGACACGTACGGAGTATGTACGGACTACGATAAGCCCATTGCAGTTCACATATTTATATTTGAAAAAGAAAATATTTTGCGATATAAAATATTATTTTAAATTATAGTATGTCATTGTTGTTTTATTGCTATCAGCACAGCATAAATGGCAGTTTGTTCTGTAAAATGTATACTCTAAGATCCTTAGAGATCACGTGATAGGCTTTTACATTCGTATTGGCCTGTCTGTTGACTTTCAGTCGCAGGTAGAAATGACGGCATGTAGTCATGCATACTGCTTTTCTACTTTTATGAACAAAAAAAAACCTACTAACAATACCAAATAGCTTTAATTTATCCCCATAATACAATGTTTGCTTGATTATTTTTATTTGTTAGGTTAAAGCATAGGATAAACAAGTCTTTTTCTGGTATTATATTATAATACCAACATAACACACTGATTACTTCATACTGAAAAGGGGGATCATTTATATTAAGCATTGAATGTGTTTCTATTATTCCTAATTATTTTGTCCAATTATACTTGTCAGTAATAATGCTGTGATATAGTTTTGTGGTTTTAGTAGTGAAATGAATTGAAATTGAATTGAAATTGAATTGAAATTGAATTGAAATTGAATTGAAATTGAATTGAAATTGAATTGAAATTGAATTGAAATTGAATTGAAATTGAATTGAAATTGAATTGAAATTGAATTGAAATTGAATTGAAATTGAATCGAAATTGAATTGAAATTGAATTGAAATGATATTGAATTGGAATTGAATTGATATCGAATTGAAATTAGATTGAAATCGAATTGAAAATGAATTGGAATTGAATTAGAATTGCATTAAAATTGAAATGAAATTGAATTAAAATTGAATTGAAGTTGAATTCAAATTGAAATGGAAATTGGAATGGAATTGGTAATGAAAATGGAAATTGAAATCGAATTGGGTTGAATTGTCACTATCCCTTTTCCCCCCATCTGTAATAAAATGACCACTGCAGGGGTCAATGTGTGGGCACAATACAAGGAGAATTCTTGAACAGAGTTAAGCTGAAACTTCCTTTTCAAAGAACAGCCATGACATTTTCTAATCGGGATTTATGATTTTTAATCCCATGTCTTTACTAGGCATGTAAGAGTGATAAATATTGAATTAACATGGTCCTGCATGTCTCGAAAACAACACACAAGACCTTGAGACCTATGCTCAGAAACAAAATACACATGTTATTTCTCTCTTGCCAAACACACACGCACACACACACGCGCGCAAACACACACACAAACACACTCACACAAAAAACGAACGCACACACACACACACACACACACACACACACACACACACACACACACACACACACACACACACACACACACACACACACACACACACACACACACACACACACGCAGACTATAACACTCTATAATTTACATGACATGACTCCAAAATGTATAGGGTCTATAATACAGTTATTGCGGTTCAGTAGCAAAGACAGTTCCTTTATTATTATACAAAAGCAATGATTTATAACCCGAGTTCGAACTTTAAGTAATTGATGGAAACTAATGCATATCCGGGATCTTATGGTGATAAGTAGGCCTACCTTAAGAAACGCAATCCTCCAAAAGTACACTCTAGTTGAACCTAAAATTCATTCTTTGTGTGTGCATAATGTTTACAACCATGAGTCTAATGTACACCGTTTCCTCTCAAAAATCCAGAAAAAATGAAAATAAATGAAAAAAAAATGAAAATATTTCGAAAGCATACTAAATCCACAAATTAATACGGATATACATTCTGGAAATTGATCAAAGTCTCCAGAGGCGGTGTTAAGTCGAAACTGTCATCTCAAATTGATTCGACAAAATACCGCTGTCCGCACACTTTTAACGTTGCAGATATGTGGACTTTGGATTGAAAGCCGAGAGGCCGTTCCTAAAACACGAAGTAAAAGAGGAGAAAGGAAACAAAAACGTAGAATGAGAAAAAAAAGAAGACGACGACGAAGCAAGAAGAATAAGAGTGACAAAAGAAGAAGAAGAAGAAGAAGAAGAAGAGAAAGGAAGAAGAAGAAGAAGGAAGAAGAAAAAGAAGAAGAGAAACAGAAGAAGAAGCCGAAGAAACCGAAAAAAGACAGAAAAAGAACAAGAAGACGACGAAGAAGAAGTAAATGCGAGAGAGAAGAAGAAAAACAAGAGGAAGAAGAGAGAGAAGAAGAAAGAAGAAGAAGAGAAAAGAAGAAGAAGCAAGAAGAAGAGAAGAAGAAGAAGAAGATGAGGCGAAAGAGAAAAAGACAAGAGCAGAAAGAAAAAAAAGAGGAAGCGAGCAGGGGGCTCTGGCAATGAGAGATCGAAGAAGAGAAAAGGGACGAAAAAAAACGCTGACAAATGAAAACACTACCACAGCCTGCACATCTTTAGAATAATTCTGTGTTTGGCGCGACTGACAGTTCATATTCTGCCGTAAATTTGCTGATTAGGGATGCGTGTGATAAAATTGTTTTTCTACATGTTAAAATTGATAACCATTAACCTTATTGGACAGATACTGCATTAGTCATACATACATATGCAGTCAGTAGCCAAATCAGCTAAATCATAAGTCAGTAGCTGACAATTCCAATTATTAACATTTTAACACGCGTTTTTATATATGCTTGAGCTATACATCATTTGACAGATTTCATAAATATTTCTTCTCCGGATAGCTACAGCGTGTAAATTTTTCTCAATCACTTCAATGGGGAAAACCGCGTTTATCGCCATCCTTCGTTGATATACGATGAACCACATACAGTAGCCGTTGAATTTCACGTGACCATGTAGATATCGAAATTATAGCCTCCCCATCCCCATTTATTCATCGCCCCAAGCAAAATCAATGATGACCTTACTACAATGCTCCAGCTTCACTTTCGTTTGTATCGTCTCTGAGTCAATACCAATATAACGTCATATCATCATTTACAGCTGCAAAGACGACAAAATATGTTTTAGCTTTAGTTAGCACTCTGTGTCCCCGTCGATGCCTCTCTTGTTCTCGTCTTTCATGAGGCTCTAATCGATATTTTTGCTTTTTTTGGTTTGTTTTGTTTCTTTTTTTTTTGGGGGGGGGAGGCGGAGGAGGTGGTTTCATTATGTCATCATTATTAGTCTATCATCATCATCATCATCATCACCATTATCATCATCATCATCATCATAGTCATCTTCTCATCTTCTCTCTCTTCTTCTTCTCTTCTCTTCTTCTTCTCTTCTTCTTCTTCTCTTCTTCTTCTTCTTTTTCTTAATTCTTCTTCTTCTTCTTCTTCTTCTACATTACGTCTTTACCGATTCACCGATTCTACTTTTCCTTCCTCACATTCCATGAGTATCATATATACCGCAAAACACGTGCCGTATCATTCCCGTCGTTATTTTCTTTTTTTTTTCCAGAGCGTGGGCAGGACGTTCGTCACAGTCATCATTGCAGCTATCAATGCTACCAGCAGCAGCCGAGTGTTATTGTTCTGTCATTATCATCTTCATAATACTCATCAATTTCGACGTTCTGTCATCACCAGTTTCGGCATTGATTTTTTTTTTTTCAATTGATGCTGCCATAGCTTTTAACATTGTGATAACAACATCGCCTGTTTTTTTTTTATCTCTTCTATTCCCAAACCCCGTCATCCTTATAACCGTTGATATCATCATTATCATTTCATTAATTTTGTCACAGTTTCTCATCGTTATTATCTTCCGCAATGTTAACTCCCCCGTCAATTAAATGATCTAAAGGTCTGACCTTATCAATAATCATCATGTCCTTAAAACGACACTTCATGTTGACGATTACAAAGCTCTGCATTCCCTTGTGTTTTTTGGATAATTTTCCCCTTCTTACATGCTTGACATCATACTTTTACTACATTTATACGAATATTTTATCCTTTCTGGAAATGGAAATGTGATAACTGACCTAGATAGGGTCTGTCACCAACCCCATTCCTATCACAATCGAAATCACTATCACTGTAGGCAAAAATGTCATCCCATTTTCATAAGTAAGGTGATATTCTTAATTCCATTTTAACATATATCCCTCTTTAGTGTTCTGATCACAATCAGCATGGGAATAAACGTCAGTACTGATTAGCAATGTAACAGTTTTCTATGAGAGCGTCAGCCTTCGATGTTTTTCTCTATCCGTTTTCATTATGACTGTTCCTAGTCCCTTTTTGTCTGCAGGAACTGTGGCTTAGCCACTCAGGCGGCCTAGGACCACATTGAGATATATTTACCCCATTAAAACTATTACTTAAACATTGCAACTTTTCAATGATTTGATTGTTTGCCTCTCGATAATGTGACAAATCATAGTTCATACACATTTACGACCGCAATAACAATCGTCTCAAGGTGACACGACGTGTAATAATTTCTGTTCCCGTTGTCACGATAAAACAACAACAGCTGGGCGAGTCGTGTTTACACGAATGTTGGCGAAGGTCTAGATATAAAACATTTCCGTCCTCTTCAAGGTGAGCAAGCTTCGTTTATTTCTATGTCGGTTCTCTGAAAGCCTCAACAAGAAAGCCACATCCTCAAGCAATTCTAAATGAATAGTACGTGGTCATGTGATACTACCTAGTCTGGATGCCACCTTTAACCCTTTATTCATTTTTTTATGGCAACCAAGAAAAAAAACTCCGATGCTAATTTAACTTAAAAGAAGATAGCATGATTGGGAAAATAAAAGAGA
>JZLH01S0133948.1:10809-22238 GCA_001188425.1 Eucidaris tribuloides
ACAGTATATGGGTAGGTTGGGGATGGGTGGATACTGGTTCTATATCCAGAGAAAAGAAGCAGCCTTGATGGCAGTCGGCCAACAGTCATCATACAAGGCATTGACCGTCCAGGTGATATCATAGCTGATGGTATCAAGAAGTAAGTACACAAAATTCCACCTCCTTTGAGGCACATGTACAGTATATGGGTAGATTGGGAATGGCTGGTTCTATATCCAGAGAAGAGAAGCAGCCTTGATGGCAGTCGGCCAACTGTCATTGTACAAGGCATTGACCGTCCAGGTGATATCATAGCTGATGGTATCAACATTTAAGTACACAAAATTCCACCTCCTTTGAGGCACATGTACAGTATATGGGTAGGTTGGGAATGGGTGGATGCTGGTTCTATATCCAGAGAAGCAGCCTTAAAGCATATGTTATTTCTTGCATAATTATACATTTTTCTTTTTTCTTTCAATTTTTTTATATTGGGGGTTTTGTTTTTTTGTACCAAGGTTGCACTAGGAGCTGGTATCAAAATACCAGAGTTCAAATTCAACGCAATAAGAGGCCAGACCAAAAATAGCCTCTTCGTGAAGAACATGGCGGTAGCGGTTTGGGGCACCGATACACTAAAAGACAGCTCTGTTACCGGCAGTGTGTGTAACCGATACAAAAATCACGGTGCACATCCAGGTCTGGAGCCTTCGAAACTCAAGGCTTTGAAAGGTAAGCTTATCAAAAGACAGAGTACGGGATTTATACATCAGAAAACGGTTTTGTTGAAAATCTAGACATTTAAACTTCAATTATTCAATATTCTGACTGACAGACCATACCACAAAATGGACAGGTGGATACACCAGAAAGTAAGTGCTTCATTCATTGTCATAGCTGATGGTATCAACAAGTAAGTACACAAAATTCCACCTCCTTTGAGGCACAAGTACAGTATATGGGTAGGTTGGGGATGGGTGGATGCTGGTTCTATATCCAGAGAAGAGAAGCAGCCTTGATGGCAGTCGGCCAACTGTCATTGTACAAGGCATTTTCCGTCCAGGTGATATCATAGCTGATAGTATCAACAAGTAAGTACACAAAATTCCACCTCCTTTGAGGCACATGTACAGTATATGGGTAGGTTGGGGATGGGTGGATACTGGTTCTATATCCAGAGAAGCAGCCTTAAAGCATATGTTATTTCTTGCATATTTATACATTTTTCTTTTTTCTTTCAATTTTTCTATATTGGGGGTTTTGTTTTTTTGTACCAAGGTTGCACTAGGAGCTGGTATCAAAATACCAGAGTTCAAGTTCAACACAATAAGAGACCAGACCAAAAATAGCCTCTTCATGAAGAACTTGGCGGTAGTGGTTTGGGGCACTGATACACTAAAAGACAGCTCTGTTACCGGCAGTGTGTGTAACCGATACAAAAATCACGGTGCACGTCCAGGTTTGGAGCCTTCGAAACTCAAGGCTTTGAAAGGTAAGCTTATTAAAAGACAGAGTACGGGATTTATACATCAGAAAACTGCAAAATGAAATCTGCAATCAGCTCGAATGGTTCACAATGTGAAGGTTAGTGTAAATAAACACCTGTCATAGAAGCTTTGGGTAGAATACGTAGCTTCGTTGAAAATCTAGACATTTAAACTTCAAAATTTACAGTGATATTAACATGCACGGGTCATTCCAAAATTGTCCAATCGGCCGTTAGCTGAAGGTCATGTGGAGTTTCCTCGTTTAACCAATCAGTGTGCTCCGCTGGTCATGCCTAGACATAACCGTTATTCACCATTTGAGCAAAATTGAAACTCGTGGAAAGAACAATATTCTGGTAACATATCATTGTTAGTTTTTCTCATAAAACAACAAATTTGTGACGTATGGATCTCAAACTTTTAACACACCATTTGTACGTACTAAACTACCGCGTGGTATTGATAATGAAGTGAAATAATGGACTTGCAAATCCCAAACACAATCTTTAAGATTGCCACTTATTGAGAATGACCCATGAATTGGGCCTTGCCAATTTGTACAGTGTACAATACAAATTGTACGCGGAATCCCATTTTCATATAAAAATCATGGGAAAATCACCATGCTAACTTAAAGAAAGATTTCAGGATTGCAAGACCATGGCTTCCCTTTATTATCATTACCAAATGTTAGTTACATACAGGTGTGTTGAAAGTTTGAGATCCATACATCATGAAGTGACACGAACTTGTTGTTTGATGAGATAACACTAATATTAACGATATGCTACCAGAATATTGATCCTTCCACAAGTTCAAATTTTGCTCAAATTGCGAATCATGGTTATGTGTACGTTCGCACAAACCGCTGAGAACACTGATTGGCTAAACGGCTAAACTCTGCGCGACCTTCGGGTAACAGTTGATTGACAATTTTAGAACTAACGGAATGGCCCGTGTATGTTAATGTTACTATGTAAATTTTGAAATGTAAATGTCCTGATTTTCAAGAAAACTACACATATTCTATCCAAAGATCTTATGACAGGTGTTTATTTACACTAATCTTCACATTGTGAACAATTCAAGCTGATTTCATTAATTTGATAATTTCTGGTATGCAAATCCCTTACTTCACAGTGCACTCTCATTATAAAGAAGTCCTTGGGATCCATGAAATTTGTTCTTTATAACGAAATTACTTTATATCTGGATTGCAAAAACAATACAATAGAAAGGAAATCCAAGATAAGGACCAGAGATTTTAATTCTTTATAATGAAATTTTGTTATTATATCAGTGTTCTTTATAATGATAGTGCACTGTATATCTTGAAGAAATTTGATTTAGATTGGGTACAAACTACAAACATTCCACATGAAATCTGGTGAGAGAGCATGAAAGCTTACTGACAGGGGAATACAGTTGATATCATTATTACATGTACCAGAAAAGCATGAAATAAAGTCATTACAAACTTTTGAACTACTCTGCTGTTAAAGCTCAGTGACATGATTGGGAGAAATTAAAAATGCCTTTAGAACCAAACTGACCAAAGCAAAATGAAATATTTAGCATATATGATGTAACTTGGCTTTATGTAAATTCAACTCTTGCAAAGTTGATTGCATGAAATTGGGGAAGTGGGAGAGGTATCAAAGGTCTCGATATGTAGAGAACTGTGCAGCAGGTTTTGTTCTAGACAGAAATTACCTTCTGTTCTGGGGTATTATATGAAAAGTGAGTCATATTTTTCAACCTTTCCCATATACAGACAAATATATGACTCGTTCATAGGCACCCTTGAGTCCGCTCTTAAAACTACAATCAAGTCATTAATGGGAGTCAGCCAACTGTCATTGTACAAGGCATTAACTATCCAGCTGGTATCATAGCTCATGGTATCAACAAGTAAGTACTCAAAAATCCACCTCCTTTGAGGCACATGTACAGTATATGGGTAGGTTGGGGATGGGTGAATGCTGGTTCTATATCGAGAGAAGAGAAGCAGCCTTGATGGCAGTCGGCCAACTGTCATTATACAAGGCATTGACCGTCCAGGTGATATCATAGCTGATGGTATCAACATGTAAGTACACAAAATTCCACCTCCTTTGAGGCACATGTACAGTATATGGGTAGGTTGGGGATGGGTGTATGCTAGTTCTACAGTGTGTCTCAAAAATAATTGCACAAGTCAAAAGTGCCCTCTTTGGTAATGAGAAAAACATTGTTGTGACGTGACGCATACATCACCATCAAGGGAAAGGTCTTAGCTTTCAAATGCCGTTTGCTCTATTCAGTTTGCCTGTTTTATTCCTGAGATATGTTCAATTAACTACGAAACGGTAACATCACAAATGTGCCATTTGGTGTTCATACATTAAGCCTTCTGTGTTGCTCTCTATCTTTGTTCTCACATTTCATCACTAGACGATTGTACTGGGCATCCTACGGTGGGGACACAATTCAGAGCTTAGACTTGACTGGTGGTGATGTAAATACTCTTCTGAGTCCAGGTAACCCATGGGGTTACAAGGAAAGCATTCACAAAGAACATTCTTAATTCCAAAGGAAAAGGAATCCCCAAAACAAAGTATATGTAATGATGTAGAAGAGGAAGAAAAAATGGAACAAGTATTTGCAGAAGCAGATGCTTCTTTGTTGTAATATTATAACCATTTTTGACATATGTTTTGGTGTTCATATATTAAGCCTTCTGTGTTGCTCTCTGTCTGTTCTCACATTTCATCACTAGACGATTGTACTGGGCATCCTTCAGTGGGACACAATTCAGAGCTCAGACTGGACTGGCAGTGATGTAAACACGATGGTGACACAATTCAGAGCTCAGAATGGACTGGTGGTGAGGTAAACACTCTTCTGAGTTGAAGTAACCCATGGGGGTTACAAGGAAAGCATTCACAAAGAACATAATAATTCCAAAGGAAAACACATCCCCAAAACAAAGTATATGTAATGATGTAGAAGAGGAAGAAAAAATGGAACAAGTATTTGCAGCAGCAGACACTTCTTTATTGTGATATTATAACCATTTTTGACAAATGTTTTGGTGTTCATATATTAAGCCTTCTGTGATGCTCTCTGTCTTTGTTATCACATTTCATCACTAGATGATTGTACTGGGCATCCTTCAGTGGGGACACAATTCAGAGTTCAGGCTGAACTGGTGGTGATGTAAACACTCTTCTGAGTACATTACAAGTAACCCATGGGGATTACAAGGAAAGCTTTCACTAAGAATATATTTAATTCCAAAGGAAAACACATCCCCAACATAAAGGACATGTAATGATGTAGAAGAGGAAGAAGAAACGGACCAAGTACCTGCAGCAGCAAAATACTGGTTCTACACCAGTAAGAAAATGAGGCCACAGAAAGCATTCACAAAGAAAACGCATCCCCAACACATGATGTTGAAGAGACAAAAAAAACGGACCAAGTACCTGCAGCAGCAAAATACTGGTTCTACACCAGTAAGAAAATGAGGCCAAAGAAAGCATTCACAAAGAAAATGCATCCCCAACACAAGATGTTGAAGAGACAAGAAAAAACGGACCAAGTACCTGCAGCAGCAAAATACTGGTTCTACACCAGTAAGAAAATGAGGCCACAGAAAGCATTCACAAAGAAACGCATCCCAACACATGATGTTGAAGAGACAAAAAAAAACGGACCAAGTACCTGCAGCAGCAAAATACTGGTTCTACACCAGTAAGAAAATGAGGCCAAAGAAAGCATTCACCAAGAAAATAATAAATACAAAAAAGAAAATACATCCCCAACACAAAGTATATGTAACATACTACATTTTTACAATACCTGCAGTAATTATTTTTTTTTATTTACCCATATTTGTACTGTTTCTTTGTGAAACCAACTAAACCTTGCAAAGCACCCCACAATTCGAATAAAAGATTCACTTGTTAGATTGCATTTTCAATATTTTGTTTCAATTTCCATGTTTTAGAATGAGTTCTTTTTAGAAATAAACTAAAATGGATGTACCCCTTTTCGAAATTAAGTCAATTTTTTTCATTTTTTACCAGTTTTTGGAGGGAATTTCAGCTTCTCATTTGTGTCTTGTCATAGAGCTAATAAAATTGTACAGATTTTGGTAAAGTCACATTTTGATTATTTTTTTTAAATAGATGTACACCCCTTTAGAAACAGCTCTATTTATGTAAGAGTCTTCAGTTTGTGCTATTTTGCTATGAATTTTTGGTAGGATTTCCGTGCAAAGAATGATTGGAGTCGACAAAACTAGTAAAGACACATTACATTTTACCCAGCAATGTATTTAGTGCCATTTCTCCAACAAAAAGAGAACCATTCTATTTCAAAATTGTGCATGTGATTATGTTTTATGGATATGGGAAAAGTTATATTTTCTTGGATTCAAGTCTCAATAGAGAGCAGTGTAAACTCGGAGGAAGAAAAAAATATAAAAAATCAATTCACTTTCTGAAAGGGAATCCTAAATCCACCTTGTTTTACACCAGTGCCCCATATATCATATGATCACATTCCAATGAAGAAAAGTAAGAGCTTCGTGAACTTTAGATATCAATTTCTCACAACATGTATAGTCAAAGTTAAAGGACAGACAAAAACAAAATAAACAATCAGATGTATGACATTCACAAGAATAGGTGGAGATATATTAATTAATCAAAGAGGAGTCAGGTGATCTGTGGATGAGGAAAGTAGGTGAAGAAAGGACAAACTTTGTATCCAGCAAGATGGAAAGTCAAGAGGAGCAACTCTGCTCCTTGAACTGCGGAAACTTGGTCAAGAAACCAGTTTAAGTGATTTTTTTTTTACTGCAGTTCACTTTAACAACATCATAGCAGCAGTTGGAAAAAAGAGTTGGGAGCCCAGATCTGGAGGATGAAGGAGACAGACCTGAACACTACATCCAGGGGCAGGAGCAGCATTGAAGCAGGAAGAATGCCACAGTCTTGTCTTACCTCAAGTGATATGATGGAACACAGTGGCAGACAGCCTTAGGTCCTTCACTGATGCATGGCCTGCCTTCATGAAGATAATGGAAGACTTACTTGATATCATTGACCATGGGGTAAGGAGGACGATCAATCATGGACTTCTACCTGAAAAGATCTGTGGAAGACTTGCTCTCTAGATTGTCACCAATTGCTAACTGCTCTTGACAAAGTTCAAGCAGATGCTTGCAACATTGGAAGAGCAACATGGAAAAAGATGGAGAGGCAGCTAAGTCAGGACTAAGAAGCTTTCTCCAGGAGCAGGATCCAGTACCAGGGGGCAATGGGTGATTTCAAGTTCGGTGTTGAAATCTGGTGTATGTTGTTACCAACATCTAACACCAGCTATAACACCGTCACTGAAGTCAGGCCTGGTGTTCGGGTTGACCCTCGAACAATATGACGTACTTCCGAAGTTGTGTGAAGCGAGCTTAATATTCGTCTGCTGAACCTGAGCACCGCGGTTTGTGTTGTGATTTACTGTAATTTCACATTCGTAACACTAAACGCTAGGTTTTAGGAATTCGCTCGATCTCAATTCGTGTGGTGTGGTGGTGCCAGCTGTGTATCAGATGCCGAAGTCGTCTTATCTTTGAATATTCATAAAGGGCGCGCCCACACAATTAGTTTTAAATCATGTGGATCCAGGATTTCCCATGGCCTGGGGGGGTGGGGGGCGCACATCAAATTCCAAATTAGCACTTGGAAAATAATTAAAATTGGCGCGAATCGCAAAGTCCTTGCGCCGGTCCGGGCGCCGCGGGCTCTGAACTCAGGCGCTCTGATGCTCTCTGGTGCACATCTGACTTACCTATTGGGATCATTTTATCCATCAATTAATAACATTCAGTTTAAAAATTAGGTAAAATCTTCAGTTGGGAAAGCGTAATTGAATTATACTCATGATTCCATGAATAAACGGCCCACTAAATCAAGACAAGCAGTTTAGAGATATCGACAGAACTTAGCAAAACGAGCGAGCGGAGGCTGGGAAGAGGTTCTCCCTTCCCACGTAACTTTTGCATATTGATCTGTCATTAATCGGCAATTTGGTGGGCATTTGGGGGATTTATCAACTAAAATATCCTAGCTGATCATTCTATCTCAACAATTAAAATATTCATTTGAACAATAAGGTAAGATTCTGAAATACTCAATGATGTCATGAAAACGCCCTACTAAAGCAGATTAAGGCATATTTAGATATTTCGACAGAACAGCGAAAATTTCTGACCAGAAGACAAAAAAGAATACGAAAATAAAAGAAAAAAAAACACAGACAAATTCCATTAACTCACAGCCAATAAACATTGGCCAAAAAAAAGCTCCAAAACACAACAAAACCAAAACACACAAAAACCACCGCATCCAAAAACGAAACAAACCACAAAAACAAGAAAAAAAAAACAAAAATACAACAATTAAAAAAAAACAAACATAAACCAAACCCACAATACAAAACAAAAAAAAAAACAATCTCATTGCAATTTGCGCGCGGAGCCTGCCGAAAATTTGAAGTTAATAACCACGCAATGAATTTGACATTTCTCTTATTTGCCTCCCCCCCCATAAAATTTGGGGCAAACAGTATTTGCCCCCTCCCCAAAAAATAATAAAACAAAAAAAAGAAAGCGCCATATTCATGCTTTTTTTCATTCTTTTTTCTTTTCGCTCTTTCCTTTCCTTTCCTCTTTTTCTCTTCCTCTTTTTTCTTACTTCTTCCCTTCGTCTTCTTTTCTTCTTCTTCCTCGTTTTTATTCTTCTTTCCCTTTTCCTCTTCTTTCCTCTTTTTTCTCTTCTTCCCCTTTTTCTTGCTTCTTCCCTCTTTTTTCTTCTCTTTCACATCTTTTTCTCGTCCCCCTTTTTTTCCTTGTCTTTTTTTGGCTCAAGTTGCCACCCTAGGTCCGCGCACTTGTAATGTTAATTTACTCCATCATCTGACGACGACCTAGATCATCATCGCGTACTGCAAGACTAACCAGAATCTGTGGAGCATTTCGCCCAAAGCGAAATTGTTACACACCCAACAATATTTTAACCATTACCTATCTTTGCTACGAAAATGCTTCTTATGATCGGACAAACAACTTAATTATATCCTGTACATCTATTTGCACCAGTACAAACAAAAACGACAACCTCTTCACTATGCTTGGGATGCACGCTGTTCTCGCTGTGAAATTCTCTCGTACTTTTTCAGACTTCTGTACTCAAGGCCATAATGCCGTTCAGACCCTTCATTACTGCTACTGTAAATTCTTTCCTTCAAAAGTGAACCAAACAAAGTACATCTCCGCAAATCTAAAGGCCTCTATTCATAGCTGGTTATCATTAACAACTGCATCACATCCTATATGACTAAAAGTGACGCGAAAGACTATTCAATTAAATGTGACAAAATCATAAACGCAGCGCGCCCTCAGGCGGGTTACCATCCGCCGTTAATACATACCCGAACTGAAAAGTCTAGCTTCACTAGCACCTACATTAGTAGCCCTATAAAACTTTACCGTGGCGTAACGAATGAATGCTATATATCTTTACATGAGTACCGAATCCTTTGTTTTTGAGGATTCTTGTAAGGGAAACCACCAGCTGATAAACGCTGTTCGCACATACATCGGGTAGAGCACACCTTTATTTAGTAATCACACTTTTTTTAGACATATGCGGCATTCTATTTAAGGAAATGGTCGCTCGTTTAACTACTACTCAACCACCTCCACACAGTCAATCATCATGCCAAGGGCGCCGGTTGGCGTGGGCGAGCTGGATGGATTAGACGTGCTGCGGTTTGAGAACCGAAGCTCTGTAAGATTTAAGGTATATTCCATACCTTCTTTATTTTGTGTCACCCAACTGCCTCTGCCTCCGACTAACGGCATCCTTTTCTGTTCACCAAAATCATTTAATCCATTTCTCAGACGCTAGCTGTAATGCATTCAACAAACAAAAACAAAACAAAAACAATAAACCAACCCCCCCCCCCGTCGAAAAAAAACACAGGCACTGATCAATCTAACGACCCCTACGACAACTTAGAATAGTATATCTAAAGTAAGCTCATCTGAGGTGGGTAAGAAGTTAAACGTATGAACTAACGTACATATTCACAGAGACTGAACTAGAGTCTTTCAAAGTATCGGGCCCTTAAATCAAATATTCCGCTGGGAAATGTGTCCGATCACAGATCAACGTGAAACCTCCTATAAACTTAAATTCTTCCTAAACGTTAAAACTTCACTGAGGGCTAGCTGCGCGCGGGGTGCTGAACTGCCTAACTCAACGCTTCCTGCCCCTTGCTGTTGTGTGCCCCTGGTCCAGAACATGATTGAGATCAAAGCAAACAAAATCCAGTTGAACTTCACTTTGGCCCTAACGAAGACATACATATCCTCAAAATTTATCACTGCTGGAGTCTGGAATCTGTAGCTGCAACTACTCTGTTGTTACACGATGAAAACCTGCTTCCTTTAAAGAATTTCACAGAACAATTACGAACGTAAAGAGTCACAGCTCCCCGCTAGATCTCGCGCCAGTCAGGCTATACGCGAAATACACAAATCCAGCTGACCAAGCGGTTACTCTCGCATCGAGCTGGTTCTCGCTGGCAGTCACCGGCGATATTAAATTTTTACAGTTAAAACATGTACAAATAATTATATAGCCTTGATTACATAAACATATACACTTCGACAAGTTGAAATGCAACATGAAATTTATCAGTGATTAAATAAACTATACGGCTTTCTCTTCATTTCTACGCGATTCAAGAAACTTTGTCCCGAAGTATACACTGTCATACTATACCAGTCACTTCAGTGTTAACTACCGGTGTTGTTGATTCGATTAGTGCAATCTCCAGGCGCTAGAGCTATAATCGAATGTCTGCTTAACTCACCCAGAGCTCGGTGTCAAGAGCTCGTAGCAGAACATCTTGATTCCAATCAACACCAACACAACACCACACCGAACTTGAAAATCAGCCATATGACAACCTGTAGACTCACGTCTTACAGAATACAATAATGAACCTTACCTCGGGTGAAAAGGGGAAGCGTCCTTCAGAAGAGAGAGAGAGTGAAGCTCTCAGATTTGCAACAGATCAACTCTTTACTTTCTCCCAACTGTAAGAAGTATCTGGAAGACACCACCCTTTTCATAATCTTTCAAATCCTCTATAATCCTAACACGATTTCACTTGTTTCTGTAAAATCTAACTCGAGAGTAGAAAAAAGAGATATTGCATCTGAAGAAAGATTAAGCATGAAAGACGTGTAAAGTTCCCCCCCAGAATACTCATCACAGTTGGGAGAAAGTCAAAGTTTACTGTTGCATTATCTAGATTCACCCCACTTCTTCGTTAGACGAAAGATCTGTTGCCTCACTTAAAGTGATAAAATGATCAAGCCCATTTCAAGGAGAGTAGGGTCATAATATTGTAAATGAAGCTGTGCCAATAAAATTTCAATGATTGAGCAGTGACTATTATTCAAATTCTGGGGCGACGATGTACTTCATTTGACTGTGTGGTGTGGGTTACTGGTTGTTGATCACAGCAGCTCCCAAATATGCAAGGGCCATGTAAAAAAAATATCTCTTCGATTAAAAGTATTTTATCCTGACTTTCCTTGAGAAGTTGATGAATTTCCTTATTTGCTCTCGACTTTTTTGCAGGTCTGGAAAAAGTTTTCACATTCACTTTGACTTTATGAAATTATTCCTTGACGATGTAGACCGTTGCTGTCATTACATTTTACTGTTATGCATTCGATGACATATGGATGATTTTGAATTGTGTTTATCGTATTAATATGGGTTGAGCCATGACTTCATTACCTCTGCTAAAAAGAAACAGCGACACACAACTATTGAAAACTCCTGAATGTAATTTATTATGTAAGCTCAATAACTGAGCTTCGAGATCGTTGAAGCACT
>JZLH01S0133948.1:46294-71180 GCA_001188425.1 Eucidaris tribuloides
CAGTCTGTATATTCAAACAAACAACATACCAAACTCAATGCAGTAAACTAAAACACTATATGCCGCTTTTGTGTCACGGTCCTCGAGGATTTCAGAATTGATGTCCAACCGGGCTCGCTGGCTGCACTAGCTGCGAGCAGCGAGGGTGTGTTGTGTTCGACTGTCGTGCTGGGACCGCGGTTAGGTTCCGAGCAAGGATTAGGCCTATGTCCTACTAGTGTACTGACGTCTACACACAATGCAATGACATTGCAGAACAAAGTTTTACGAAAATTGTTAACCCTTTTGCGCATCGGTCCGTACAAACTCGTTGATATAATGCAAATGAAGTGCATTCGTCAATAATAGAACCACGTGCGATAATTGCAGCGCTGCCCCGCACCTGCATCGTGTGGAAATAACTATTGTCTCGTTTACAGTCTCGGGTAGTATTGTCTCGGTCTCGAAGGTAATTGTCTCAGTCTCGTCTCGGCTGATTCTGAAAACAAGTGTCTCTGTTTCATCTCGGTCTGGAACACTAATTGTCTCGCCTCGGTCTCGTCTCGGACCCAACACTGCCTCCTGGTATGATCTGTCCACGACTGGCCTCTAATGCAACTCGCAAAAAAATGATATACCCAAAGTAACATAACTTCTTGCTGTCAGTGATCTTCATTAACATTAGCTTAGAACCAATTCTTTCAAGCACCCAGATGTTAGGTCTCATCTTTTCAGGACACTCTTAGTAGACGTGTGTAACACCACAACTCAAATGCATCGATTCGCTTCCCATCATTTTTTTGGTCATTGCCCATTTCTTCCTCCTGTATGTGGCCATAGAGAAAACGGTTGTTTTCAGAAATTGTAGTTTGAGATCCAAAGGCAAGCCTTTGCACTTCAAACTAGTTGTTGTACTCTTAGGCTATGTACCAGGCTACATACAAGGCGTGAGCAAAGCCCTGAGACTACTTGCCTTTAAATTGGTGTTCCAGTAGAGCCACTCTCTCCAGTTCCACCCTCAGGAGTTCCACCGGCCGGTCCAGGTCTCGGAATAACTTGACAGCCTTGGTATAATGGAGCTCAGACAGGGAACGGGTGTGCTTCTCCTTCATGTGGGTTGACTGAAATCAAAGAAAATGCAGCAGTTATCATGATATCTTTCTCACTAATTTTACACATTCACATGGCAAATTATATGTGTTCACTGTAGTAGGGGTAGTCGTCATGGCGTAGTGGATAACAGCTTGGCTTCCCGACCTGAAGGTCCATGGTTTAAGCCCACGTTGTGGCGGTTGTGTCCTTGGGTAGGCAATTTATCCCCATTATCCCGTCCTTCGGATATGACATAAAGCCGGAGGTCCCGTGTTGAAACAGAAACACCTCAGCACATTAAAGAAACCACACACTTCATCTAAAATAGAAGGGTAAAAACCCGGTATGATGGCCATTCCTACACATCAACATTCTTTGGGCCCCTTCCATGGCACTGTATAGCTGCTGCCTTGCTGAAGGATGCATGGTCCAATATTGTGTGCCATGCACAATTCAGCCTTCAGGCTGCCAAGCATGAGCTAGGTAAACCTTTAATAAATAATTAAAATAGTGATATCCTATGCTCAAATTACATCTAATGTCTTTAGGTGAGTGGTGGGGTGGGGTGAAGTGGGTGCAGCTTTTTGCCATTAACCTCATTCTAAATTTCTGGAGCCCCCACCGACTAATCTGATCTGATTTGTTTGATTATATGGATTCTATTTTATTGAATGGAATCAATTTATTCATTTCATTTAATAGATTTTTTTTATCAATTTGGTAATTACATTATATTTAGTTGAACTGAATTGATTTCTTTCATTTTATTGCACTAATCTTATCATATTGATTCATTTGCTGTATTTAACTATTCAAGTTGTTAGATTTCACCTTTAAATCATTCAATTCATTTTAGTTATATCTGTGACTAAAAAAACCACCAACAACTGATTTATATAGATGCAGGCCTTTAACTCTTCTTGATTGAAAAAAATAGAAGAAAATTAGGAGCAAAATTCTCCAAAAAGGGAAAAAAGAAGGATTCGATGCACCAAAGTAGGAGGAAAGTAGGATATTTATAAGTAGTGTTTGGAGTAGTAACCCCGAAGAAAATGGAAACATTCTAAGATTGGCGAAAAAGTGGAAATCCACGGAAACAAAATTTCTTTTCACAAACAGGTGATGATGGTAGTTACAGTTGGCCTTACTCTCAGCAACAACCTGTAAACACTACTCAAATCCAAACAAACATTAAACCTATTGCAAAGGGGGGGTTGACAAAAAGTAGAAAAAAGTACTAAACTACAGATTTTTAGGGGGAAAATAGGAAACTAAGGATCTTCACAAAAAAAGTAGGAAAACAGTAGGAAAAGTAGGACCAGTTGAAAGCCTGAGGTTTATTTCATCCACAACCCCCTAACTACATTTCCTGGATGTTCAATTACCTGATTTCTGTTGGAGTTGTGATACATAGAAGCTAGTCAGTGGTGGATAGTAGCAGCCCTGTACTCACACAATGGCTATGATTGCTAACTACATTCCTGAATATTCAATTACCTGATTTCTGTTGGAGTTATGGTACATTGAAGCAGGCTCAGCATAAGGATAAAATCATATGGAGGGTGAAAATTCTCAAGTGGGCAAAACTGTCTAAACACCCTAAATTTCATGAATTTACGACAAAAACCCCATGATTTTCTGTATTTTGAGGGTCGCAGGGGGAAGCCCCCCCCCCCTAAACCCCTACATTGATGCTAGTTTATGGTGCATAATACCTGCCCTGCACTCACAAACAGTTGCTTACTACATTCCTGAATGTTCAATTACCTGATTTCTGTTCGAGTTGTGATACATGGAAGCCAGTCGGTGATGGATAGTAGCTGCTCTGTACTCACACAACGGTTGTCGGCTCGGCGTAGCGTCCTCTAGATCGCACAATGCCAGGGCCTTGCTCATGCCTTCTAAAACCCCCTTCTCAATCTGTATTCCACAAAACAAAATTAAGATATCCTCTTGCTATGAGCAATAATGCTTTATTTCAGAATCACGTTTTCGAAAGATAATACAAAACCCCTTGGACTCACTGCTATACGGCATCACTGTTCAATGAGAGATGAGGCAATTTTCCCATGGTGGACCATAAAGGGAATATAAACATAAATTTTAAGGTTTTCTTCTAAAAATCTACATATCATATTTATTTTCTTCATCTATACTTGTCAAACGTGTACTTTATGGGGCAGAAGTATTTGCAGGCATTAATTCCTTAGCATTTATCATAAGCTTGAATAAAAAGATTATCATTCTCCAGGCTTTTGTGGAAACCAACTGTCCCCAAGGGGTGAATTTGCCTTTCACCTTGCACGATTACTAAAATAAAAGACTAATTGTGCATTCGAGTAAGACACAATTGAAAATTACCCTGATTATTTATCAACGATGCATTTTATATGACTAGAAATCTTCCATAGAAATTGAATATTTCTGGTAAATCTAACCCTCAAAATGTTTCAACTAGGTATAATAGGCAGTTATCACTATAATCATGAGAAGATTTCAGTAATTTTCCTTTCATAGTTCTGAAAAGAATGAAATATGTATTATGAGTTTTTTTTTCATAACTTCTCGTGGAAACTACGAAGAACGAAAAGGATGTCCTTTGTAAAGTTGGGGAAAATATCCTCATTCACATCATTTTTCTGAAAAAAATTAACCGAAGATGTATTTTACAGATGCATCAAGCAATCAAAATTTACCCATATCTCATTTTATCGAATTCAGAAATTTTGGACGATCCTCTTACTCCAGACATCCTTAGCTCAGTTTAGAATTATGCGACAAGTTGCGCGCTTAGGTATAGCAGATCACAAATACTTTTCAAACTATTGTAGACTTTACCTCAGTCAGTGTCATGATAGACACCGGGGGATAGTCCTGCAGCATACACGCCATGTTGAAATGTGTTGTACACAGTTCCCAGCTCACGGAATCCCACAATGCCGCATTGTTCCGCTTGTGACCGAGAATGCTGAGGGCCCTGGAGTAGCACTCTGTGGCCTGAATAAGTGTGGAATCCGATGTATGGGTGTTATGACACATAAAACAAAGAAATGTCATACAAAGAGATATTTTCTATTTATTCCTTATACGTTGTGATTAAATAATACCCTTGAATATGAAGGATTTATGACTTACAGCGCCCTAAAACAGGAAGCGGCGACTGGCCACATTTTCAGCTTGCAGGTTGATAATAGTGATGAATAGGATGATGATGATGATGATGATGATGATGATGATGATGATGATGATGATGATGATGATAATGATGATGGTGGTGATGGTGATGGTGATGATGATGGTGATGATGATGATGATGGTAAGAATAATAATGAGGAGGAGGAGGAGGAGGAAGATAAGAAAGAGGAGGATGGCAGTGGGGATGCTGATTAAGGTAATGGTAATAGTAATGATGATAATGATAGTGATAATAGTGATGATGATGATAAGCAGCAGCAGAAGGAGGAGGAAGATGGTGGTAGTAATGCTGATGATGGTAATGGTAACAATCAAGATGATAATAATGCTGATGATAGTGATGATGATGAAGGTGGTGATGATACTCATTATGATGATAATAATACTGATGATGATGACCATGAGGAGGAGGAGGGTGGTGGTTATTGTAATGATGGTAATGGTGACAATGACAATGACAAGGAGGAAGATGGTGGTGGTAATGGTGATGGAGGTAATGGTAACAATGATAAAGATACTAATACAGATGATATTGATAATGTTTATAGTGATTAATCACAATGTTAAGGAAGAGGGGGATGATTATAATGATCATGATCATGACGACGACAATGAGGATGAGGAAAAGGAAGAAGGGAGGAAGAGGATTACGAGGAGGAGGAAAAAGAAGAGGAGGAGGAGGATGAGGTGGTAATGGTGATGATGGTAATGGTGACAATCATGGTAACGATTCTGATATTGATGAAAATATCAATGATGGAGATGAAAATAATGATGATGAGGATGTTAATGATGGGAATGTAATGACACTACAGTCATTTAAGAATGGTTACACCCTCATCCTTACTTTAATATAATAATGCCTCTCCTTGCTGCTGAACTCTCCCTGGGTCCCCATACTGCCCCCAGCTGCATAGCTCTGGGCGCATAACCTCATCAGGCGTCCCATGTTACAGTTCAGTAGGGCCATGTTTGTAGTGTCCGACGCCTGCTCGAATGACTTGATGCCCGCATCAAAACATCGGTAGCTCTCCTGCCACAAGGTCTGTTCAAATGTGCTGGGAAGAGCATCTGGAGGGCACATGGAAAGTATTAATTACATCAAATAATTGTGGTAAGATAAATTATTTCAGTTTCAACAGACACCACCCAATCAATCACACTTTTTAAGTCTTTTCCTTTTTACTCTTATCTCAATATAATTATCACAGCCTAACTGACACATTTCTGTTCCAAGATTTAAAACAGGGGGAGTTAATAACCAATTCCAATAATTCAAATCATCATAAAATGGGATGCCAGTGTGGAAGAGTTACATCTTGAGTAGCAAATTTGGAAAAATCATTGAGGAACTGCAACTGGTAATGAATGGAAGGTTGAAAGCTAAAAGTTGAAAGCTATTTATTATACATGTATTAGGAAGAATGATCATGGTAGGATCTCAATTTGATTAAAAAGAGAATAAGTAATTTGACAAATTTAAGGGTTTTGACAAATGATTTTGATTAATTCCTTAAGAGCCATATAAATGACACATTAAAATTAAAGTATTTCTACGGTTTCACCAATGTCTTCGTGAAAATATCATATCCAGTCAACTTTGTCTTAGCCCTAGAAAGACTGAGAGACAGACCATTTTCCCCTTCCTCCCAATCACAATAATGAAGAAGATACCAAGGTTAAAATACTGACAAGAACAAATTTAAGACACAGTTTAACATCTGACCTATACGATATTGTTTCAATGGACAAATACACATCCGTAAACACAAAACTTCCAACAGTTATGCTGTCACTAGCAAAATTTGTATAGATAAATATCGGTACATGAATTACTATCCTTGGGACAAAAATTCCACTACTAAGCAATCTATGGGTGGAAAAGTGAATGGTAACTGATTGATTTGCACTTTTTAATGCATTTAATGATCGTTTTCAACTGCAATTTTTTCAGGGCTTCATTTTTAGACCTTATCAGATATATTAGAACCATGGAGGATCATGTAGCTTAGGTTGCCTTTTTAACTGGAAAACATTGTTAAAGATTGGGTTAGGATTTGCAAGTCCATTACTTCCTTCATATCAATTACCAACCGTAGTTTCTAGTTTAGTACTTACAAATGGTGTGTTGAAAGTCTGGAGATCCATACGTCATGAATTTGTGTTTTATGAGAAAAACTAATAACGACATGTTACCAGAATGTTGTATTTCTGTGAGTTTCAATTTTGCTCAAAATGCGAATCGCGGTTACTGTGCACCGTAGCAAGACGAGCGGAGCGCTCGTGAATTTGGTCAATCGGCTATCCCCTGCCGCGACCTTTGCTAACGGCTGATCGGACCATTTGGAACGGCACTGTGCACGTTTGACGTCCGCGGATTTTTTAAATTTGCTATCTGCGCAAATGGAAAAAGGATGAGTTTAACCTCCAGCATTTTTAACCAAAACTCAATATTTTACCCCAAGTCTCTTATGAGAGGTGTTTATTTATATCTATCTTCACATTGGATATGATTTCAGCTATTTGATTCATATAGATGTTTTCTTTGACGTGCAAATCATAAACCCAATCTTTAAACAATGTCTTTAAATACTTGTGTGTTATTACTAAATTAACATCTACTGGCCTACCATCAAGAGTTGCGAGATTAGCTGCTGTATTCATGAAGAAGACGCCAAGCTCGTTGCATGCGTTGCCTAGTTTCTGGTTCACACTCTTCTGGAAGCCCTTCTCCCTTTCCTTGGCTTGTTCCAGACAAGCCCTGTAACACTTGATACTGGATTCAAGACACTCCTCAGTTTCTGTGTTGAATTCAGTCGCCCACTCAAATTCTAAAACAATAAAAAATATATTATACTTTACAATAAGAAAGTATATCATCATAAGTGTTGTATCTTTAAGGATATTTTGCTAACTGGCAACCAGACTTAAAGGCCCAGGTGGTTTTGAATAACTGAAAACCACAGATTGCCTGTCATGATATTTGTAGTGGCTGTTGATGTTTTGATAATCCCCACTGACAAATTTTGAAGATCAAACAAAAATAGATTTACATGCATATTTTACATTTCACAAGTATATAATCATCATACTGAAATTCTACTCACGATATAATATCTACAAATCAGGGACAACTTATGTGTATTTATATTATTGTTAGTTACATGTTGCTTATTTTGTCACTGTTACCTCTGATTTACCTCTTATTTTTGGAATAAATACATGAACAAATAAATAGTATCAGTAATGATGATGATGATCATGATCATGAGATCTGTTATTACATATATTTTCATATTATTCACAGACAGTCCACAGAATATCAAAATATACAACTACAATGCTTTCAGTGTTCTTATTCATTCCAATAACAGAAGACGCCTTTGAAAACATGTAGTCCTGAAACATTTTTGTAAGAGCCTCGATGTGTTAAATCTATTTATTCGGTTTAGAATGTAGCCAATGAGAATGTCAGATTTAGGTCACATGTGAGTGCGTTATTTTCATCGGTATCAACCCAGTGCATTAGTAACTAGTGATAACACAGTGTTTACAAAAAACCAATGCACCGCTAATCCAGTTGGAATGGGATTTGTACTACAACCAGGATCGCTACACGTAACCTTTATACCAGTGATATCAATTTAGTATATTTCTGTTTTCGTGCAGTTTGCCACTAAACAACTGCTCAAATTTTCACCCTGATAAACCTATACAAAGCAAATGAAAGATGCAATTAAACTGCAGAGATAAACTCTCACAAATTCACTGTCTTGAAGGAAACACATGAAAATATTTGCACACAAAGTGTATGGCATATACAATATATGTCACGCATTCCTACCGTCAGAAGACTTTTGCATGACCGCAGTCTCCAGAATAATTGTGTCGCTTTCAGTCAGATTCTGATATTCCTCGTGGTGGTGATGTAGATTACTGGGGTCATGTGTTAGTAGAAGCTGGGAGTCCCCACATATCATGAGAACGTCACAGATACTACTGTCTGGCTTGCGGATGGGTGCACAGGCATCTGAAGACATAGAAAAGAAGAGAATGATAACAAAAACATGCTTAACACATTAATTACAATGTGGGCAATTTTATGATGATATTTCAATATTTTTACAACTTTTTTTTCTGGAATTGACATGGTTTTTTTTTTCACTTCATGAAGGAAGGTGTTATGCATAAGTAGTCAGGTAGAGTGAACTTTCCTTTTGACTGGAAAAGAGGCAAAACTGATACATGTCACTTGTGATGCAAATATATGTGACCCGTCACCACAATACGCTGATAAAGTCACACAACCCAAAGGTGAGGAAAGTGCCAAATATTGTAATTATGATATTAAGTTAATGAAAGTGAAGTGTCCTCAAAAATTAAAAGTTGTATGACTTTCACAAATTGCAAAAGTTTGAATATTTATACTTTTCATCCAAAGTAATTTTCTTTTTATGTTTATGTTTCATAAGATGTGCAACTTTATCAGAATATCGCGGTGACAGGTCACATATATTGTATGACACAGGACTATTGTTTCTTATATGTCACAAAGAAATTATCAATTATTTCGTATGTCCAATGATTATTAGTGACTTCTCATGGTACTATGATATGACCATAAAACAAATGTGTAAGGGCAATAGATTGGAAAATGTTTTAAAAATGCCCCAAATTTCTGATACAGAAATGCCCATAACAATGAAAGACATATCTCCCATAACCTGAAACAGCTTTCAATTGATTTAAAGTGCTTCATAATGTGAATTCTTATGGTAGGATTTTGAACGTGAATAGGACTTCTCGTCCTTTGTGTTTCTTATGCCAGAAATATAACTCGCATTCAAAATGGGTGGGAAATATGAGAGAGTACCCTCTGCCTGTATGGCTTTCAACTCATGACAATCAGATATGACAATCATTGTGATGGCTATAGTATAATATTACTGACATCCAAAGCAAGATAATATCAAGAATAGTATTGCACGCACTATAGATTTTCATACTCAATTAAATTAATACTACCATTTGTTACTTACTGAAGCACATAATAGCGAGATGACAATGAATGAGAGCCAAGCCATGTTTTAAGTTCTTCCAGGCAGCTTCAGCCAGCACGCAGTAAGCCTCAAAGGCCTTCTCCAACAGAGGAAGAGCAGAATCCTCCTGCCACGAACCTGGAGGAAACGGTTTCTCCTTTGCTACGGTCTGCGACTTATCGTCCACTTTGGCAAGGGCAAGATCGTTGCGGAGCTCTGCACTTCCGTCACTGGTCTGTTTGTTATCAAAATCTTTTTGACGATGCCCCGATTCCCTATCCAGCAAAGATTTAGCAGTGTCTGTGTCTTCTTGTTTTGTGGCACTGCTCGCAGATTGCCTAAAATCACTATCAGGTTTTTCACCTGTGTCCCTTGCATTTTCTTGATATTCAACCTCAGATTTCTTTGGTTTGTCAGGCAATGGTATCGCCTGACCGGGTGCAAAGCCGAAAGGAGGATTTCTCGTCGGTGATGGGGGTGAGAAACAGACAAGGGGAGCCCGTGTCGGACTCTCCGGAAGATGAGACGATGGGGACGGTTGTGAATGTTCCTCGTTGATCTGGGTGTTGGATTTAATCACTTCCAAGCCCTGGGAAACAAAGGAAATATTAGTTTACACAATGAAAAGTGAACTGCTGCTTGCAATCTATAAACTCTAACTTTACCATGATATTGCACTGTATTTGAAAAAAAATAATTCAAAGTGAGTTAACACAAACTTAAAGCTATCTCCAAGAATACTTCCAGCTAATTAATAACTGACTAACAAAGGTCAGAAATTCAAACTGCCTATCTTAAGGAATCAAAGAATGTATGCTTAGAATATGATGAGAATATCTCACTTTTGAAACATTTCTTTCAACTAACCAATCGCCTCCGAGATTCTGAAAATAACACAGGGCACATCCGGTTCCCGTAGCCAACGGGTTAAATAAAATCTCTGAACTTACTCGGACAACGTGTGCCAGTGTCTGCTTGGCCTTCTCCTCTTTCGACCCATTCAGCAATCTGACCTTTGACCGCTTCTTCTCCCAGGCTTTACTGTTCCAGGTCTTATTACTGGGTTTCCTCAGGCTGGTGATCTTGATGGGAGGGATTGCGATGGATGGTTTCTGTTCGCATTTCTCCTCCTCTTCGTCGGCGTCGCTGTTGCTGCTGCTGGATGCGGGGGAGGAGTAATCGCCGGATGTCATCCAGTCGCCACGGTTACCGACAGTGTCCTTGTTGGTACCGTCGTGGTAGAGTTCTTGCTGGTGTCATCCATGTACATCTGGCACAGGATGTAGTTGGCAGAGGCAACAATCTGGGAGCCACAGACAAAATAAACAAACAAAAATTAAAGTCACTTTATTGTGGAAGCCCCATTTAAAAAATTGTCAAACTTTGCTATCTTGACATAATCTGCAACAGTGTTTGAATGGACAAATAAACAGCGTAGAATGTAAAATTTTAGACAGTTATGCTGTCACTTGTAAATGGTTCAGATAAAAATTGGCACATGATTTATTGTCAGCTGACAAAAATTCTCCAACACAGCAGTCTATGGCGGAAAACTGGGATGGTCGCTTAATGATTTTCACTATTTAAAAGCACATAATGATCATTTTGAACGGCAATTTTTTAGGGCTTCATTTTTTACCATATCAGAGATACTGGTAGCATGGAAAATCATGTAACTCTGTTGTTTAAACTGGAAACATGGACAGCGGCACTGGAAGGTTTGAGCAGATAAGAGAGTGGAGGGGCAAGCCATTGCTAACACATGGACAGTGGCGCTGGAAGGTTTGAGCAGATAAGAGAGTGGAGGGGCAAGCCATTGCTAACAACAACGGCTAGCCCTTCAATCTTTTGTCTGCTCAAACCTTTCTGGCACCTCTGCGGATGGACAACCTGAAAATATAATGCCTCCAGCACTTTCGGTGCGGGGGCATAAAATAAGATAAATTCTATTAATTCAACATACCTCTGGATGTCTATTTCCACATTTGTCCAGGAGTGTGAGGCATTTGTCCAGTAATGTCACAATGATGTGCTTTTCCCTGTACAATTAGCAAGTATAAAGAACAACAATCAGTTTGACACACATTCTCTGACTGAAAAATAAATTCAATATCAAATTTCTATAAACGATGTGTCGAGGAAAATTTGTCTTTCTCCATGTATTTAGTCAGGCTTTGCTATAAATACAGGTCAATTTTATGTATATTACACCTACTTTTTCATGCATCATTTTCTTTGTTTTGTTTTGTGTGTTTTGTTTTCCATTGGCCAATATCAAAACTGCATTACTGTCATCTGCAACTCGAAATTTGTGTTAATTTCTTGCTGCTGTTTCTAATTGTAATATAATTCCTTTTCTACAAAAAGACCATCACTTTTTTTTCCTCTGTTTTAATTTATTGACTTACATTTTTAACCCACTGAAGATAAGATATGAAATATCATGTCTCAGGATTTATGGGAAATATGTGTTCAAGCAAAATCAATCTGTCTCTAATGGGTTCAGTATCTCAGACACTTTTTTAAGCTTTGCTGATGAACAAGGGCTTTATTTGATATAAATGAATAAAAAAAATTAATGAATACTATTAAAACTGTCACTACCACTTACTTGGTTGATGGAGTAGATTGGGACAAGTTGTGGGCCACTCGATACAGCAGCAGGGCAACAGGGACAATGAAGGGGTTGTCCCAGGGGCAGTCTGGGTACTTGGTGGTCAGACTACTGAGGTCATATAACTTGACCACATCCTCATCTTGACCTGGTAAACAAATGAAGGAAAGAAGGAATCAATCAATCAATCAATCAATCAAAATTTAATGAAAAAAAGTTCTTATGACTAAGAAGAACAATCATCCAAACCTACATGTATTCTTTGTAACCACAATTAGCCCAAGGGCTAAAATAGCCCCCCTCAACAAATTTCACGATCATTCTGCCACGCAAAGTTTTTTGCCCATGCTGATCACTGACGTTTTACTTTTAATTAAGTCTTGTGCATTTTTTTGAAACCATTTTCGCAAAAATTGGATGTACCATTATGACGGCGTGCAACTATTAGTACAATGTACATGTATGTCAGCTCAAAACAATGATTTTGTGTACAAACTCAATGCAAATTGTGCTTTTTTTTATTAATTCTAATAAATATGGATATTTTCATTTTTATTGGCTGTAATCAATTTATTTTAGCATAATAAAGCTTCACAAAGCATCTGCGACAAATTTTGCCCAAAAATCGGAAAAAAAAAACAGATTGAAAAAAAATACATACATGTACATAACGAAATTCACACAAAATAAAAAAAATACAGATACAGGAAAACCATAATTCTGATATTGGCAGTCCTTTCAGAAGATAATTGTTAGAAATGTCAAAAAGAAATTTTCACCCACTAAATTAAACGCATTTTATATAATATTTATAAGTGAAAACATATTTTAATTATTCAAAAAAAAGAAAAATACATATTTTTTCGAAAATGAATCATATTACTGCTTGTAAATCACATCTGGCTGTAACTATGCACATGCAAATCTCCTCCGCAGACTATGCATTTCAAATAACATGGCTAATTAGGGCTAATACTATCATCATTTGTTATAACAGTTGTATATATGGGGGGCTCTCCAAGCAGCCACAAAATGCATTCGCAATTAGAAGGGAAACCATACATGTTTGGATACTTAAGAATCTTGCCCCAGTTAACACTGGCCAAATAAGAACATTTTAAGCCCGTTGAAGATGGTATTGAATTTGCCTTAACAGGAGTATTTCGCCACAGTATTCCCATATCCATTCCAAAACTGTTCTGAGACCTATTCTGAAAATGCTTAAATATGAGCACTGTAAACGGCCTGATATGTGACAGTTTATGGCCCTTTTTCCAGGAAGAGCCAGTCCCCCAGGAATGTATAACCCCATGAGGCTCGTCAATGATCTGTTCCTGGATTTAGTACTTATCGCAATAAACAATTTCAATGCTTGAAAGTAATTCCTAGAAGGATGATGATCTTCAGTGAGTCAGAATTGGGGTTCATTATACGATCCTTAATTACATAACAAGGCCTGCCTATATCAGCCATGATATGCTGAGATCAACATTGAAATCATGATGTAGATTCCACACAGTTGGTTTTTTTTTTAACCAAGACTACACATCATGAAAATTTAGTGCTCAAGGAAAAAAGATAGATTGTTACTAATTTGAATCAAAACTTTTTCGGGTAACTATAACAGATTACCATGAATTTCTACTGCAGAAATGATAAATCGGGGCAGGCCAATATAAGGAGGAGGATATCAATTTGATCCCATATATTTGGGCCCCAATATATTTTTACTACTTGTTTGAATCCTTCATTGGTACATATGTCTACTCGTTAGTAATGGGAGCTTATTCCAGGATTTCGAGTGCAGAAAAACAAGATTGCCTCTTGAGTTGTAGAAAAACATACACGGCATATACAGTAAATCTTAAGATTTATGTCCCTCCCTGTGTCCATGCACTGTTTTAGAGAAGCTATAATCTAGCTAGTTACTCACCTTTGAATAGCCAATATGTGTGTCCCTCCTTAGTGCAGTTGCTGTTGATGAAGGAGAGTATATTCTGAGCTATATCCTTGATAACCTGTAAGGTGCAACAAGAAAATCGCAATTATAACAGATTGTTTATAAGTAGAAGTGAGGCTGAAATAGATCCAGAGGGTAAAAATTTAGTAATGGTGCTAGAAGGTTGAATTTTCTTTTTTTTCAATGTATACTTTTCCCAAATTCATGAAGTAAATTCCTGAATGTTTATTTATGTGTCTATCTATCTTTCCCCAGTTTTCCACGATGAGGAAAAACACAAGAATTTCACAGAATTTGGAAAGAACACAGAATTTCACAGAAATCCTGACTTTTTAGGCCAAAAAAATTGGAATTACAAAAAATACAGCCAAAAAAAAAAGCAGAAAAAGCAAACAACAATAAAACAAACCATGCATTAGCAGAAAATTTGGATCACACTTGCTCACAGTGTTAGTATGTTTTCAGAGGTTCAGTTGCGCCAACTTGTTTTTAATAGAATTTCACTATTTCATTTACATGTTTGTTTAATAGATTTTCACTACTTACAATTGCTTTGTCATACATGTCACCAAAAGAACACAGAATTTAAAGTTTAGAACACCAAAAAACACAGAATTTGGAGTTTAGAAAACAGAAAACTGGGGTCTTTAGCTATGACCAAAAAGAGCTAAGTCCTAGAAGTGAAAGTAATATTTCAAAAGTCGCTGAAAAAATTTTCAGCAAAGGAACAATTGGATACAGATATCCCTTGGGCTCTTTGCTATAAAGCATTACAGTTCAATGGGATTTTCACTTGGTTGAGTGTGAAGGGAATATAAACCCATAAATTTGTGTTTTGCAAGTTTGGTTAACAGTTCAACAGGGAATATTAGCCCATATGTTATTTATGACATTATTTAAATGTCAACACAAAATTTAAATCTATCATTTGTGACCCACTCTAGCAAAACCCGGCACTAGTCAGTAATTCATATTTTGTAACACTTGTTGGCTTTGACACTGAGCACATCAGGAAAAGAAAGAGAGAGATACATGGTGTGCACAGTGTCAAAGCCCAAAAGTGTAGCAAATAGTTTTTGACATTGAATTTTCCACAGTCATGGTACTCAGCGATGAATAAATGAATAATTTTGCTTGATGTATCACTTGAAAGAGCATAAGTCAAAGGTTAGTTCGAACATATTGTATCAATCATACACCCTATTGCTTCTGCACAATAAGCCTTTGTTCTAGAGGGGTTTTTTTTTGGGGGGGGATGTTCTGTATAGCTAATAAGGGGTATTACCAGTATCTCCCACACCCCTATATGGTTACAAAGTACTGTGTTTGTACATTATCTCTCCTATCCGGACGTATCACTTATCCAGATGGCTGCTGGTCCCGACGTGGCCGGATACCCAAGATCAAACTTTACTGAGCATTTCCATCAGAAAGTGGACAAACCAAAAACTTCACAAAATGGCTTTATCTGAAATCATTTTACATTTCAGTGGTTTGATTGCCTATGAATCACAAAGAAATGATGGAGGTCATCATTTCTGCTATAAATTTTGGTTATTGAAGGCCATCTTCTAGGAGAATCAGCAACAGTACACAAAATGCTATATGTTGGACTAAATATGAATTAACCTCAGTTTTACACAAAAAACAGTAATATTACCATTTTTCAACAGTTTTTAATGTAAAATAGTGTAAAGTATCTCAAATTACAATGATAAGTGTATTGCTTTTCCAACAAAAGTATACAACTTGAAGATATTTTGAGGAAAAAGTCATCGGACAAACTGTAACATGAGTTACCAACTCGACTCACATGAAAATTTCTAGAAAGTCTAAAACAACCTCAACATATATCATAGTCAGAAATGTGCATTGATGTTCTATGTTTATAAAACATAGGTCATTTATGTTTCAATGTATGAGAAGACTTTTAAATTCAGTGCATACTGAATTTATGCATGTCCAAATTCCATAACATGAGTTACCGACATTTGACCTGTAATTGCTCATACTTATCCAAAGAGTCTTCTCATTTGGTGTTGTTGCCAAGGAGGATGGAGGGATACATGACTAATTCATACAAAAATAATAACTATTCTATCCATGTTTTAAGAATATAGGTCTCTAAAACCTAAATCTGAAATGAAAATGTAACGTGAGTTGCCATAGAAATACCCTACATGAATCATTTTCTTCTTATGTTACAGAATCTACACATAGATACTATAAGTTTGAAGGTTCTGACTTTGATGTCTGATCTACATGATAGTGCTTGCATGGACAAATAAATACCCTAGAATACAAAACTTGGGAAAGTTATGCTAAGCACTAGCAAAATGTGTGGATACATATCACTCCATGAATAAAACATCTGGTGGTCTCTTTAAAGAAATCACATCACTCTATGGAGAAAACATTATGGTAAGGCCAGTAAATCACAGGTGTTTGCTTTTTTGAGAGAGCATTAACTAATCTTTTTGCAGTCCAATTATCTTTGGGGCTACACTTTCAGACCTTATCAGGAGAATGATTGTCAAACAACTGTTGGCTCAGATACAGTAGATTGTGTAGCATGGGTGTTGGCAAGGGAAGTACAACACTCTCAAAATCTCACTGACATCATGACGTACTTTTGGAATTTGGTGATGTAGTTAGTGTTGAAAATTGTGTGCTGAACTGAGCTGGGTTGCTGGTTGTTCCATTCACTAACACTAGCCCCTAGGGATTAAGGATATCAACATTTCAAGTCTGTTGCTTGTGTTAATGTTATTTTTATCTCGGTTTACCCAGCTGGGTCTTGCAGTTGTAGGTGTTAAAGACACTGTATAACACTGTGGAAGAGCCATTCAAAAAATTATCAAATTTTGTTGTCTGGTATATCTGACAGCGTTTGAATGGACAAATAAACATCCTACAACACAAAAGTTCAGACAATTATGCTGTCACTTGTGAAATATGTGCAAACAAATATTGGCATATGAATTCATTCTCAGCCGATAGAAAATTCTGCACTACAGCAGTCTATGTGGGAACACTGGAATGGTCTCTCAATGATTTTTAATTTTTTAAAGCACTTAATGATCATTTTGAACTGCAATTTTTTTCAGGGCTTCATTTTTAGACCTTATCAGAGACACTAGTAGCATGGGGAATCACGTAGCTCGCATTTTTTTGAATGGAAATATTGTTATACGATGCCTTTAAGCTATGCATTACAAAATCGTTAGTGGCCGTTAATCTGAGTCACAATTTCTGAACTCCGTATAATGGCTCTTGATGTCAACTAATACTAACAATAACAGCAAAACAAAACTTGAAATCACCCAGTGTTTCTGTACCTTGGGTGAAAACTGAGCGTTTTCCAGCTTGGGAATGTCGTCCGTCTTGAGCAGCTCGTATCTCTTGACCACCCCGTCCAAATGATAACACATGACCAACTCGGGAACATTGCACATGAGGTTGTCCAGCCAATAGTCCAACCCCGTCAGCACGTTGATGGGACTTTTCATATCTCTGCACAACAAACAAAATATAGTTTGACAAGTTTAGTTGGTTCAATGTTTCTTCATTTCAAGAAAAGAAAGTTAAACAACGCGATATATATGTCTCGCCCGCATCTTGCGATCTTAGACAGAACACATTTCAAAATTATTGCCAATTTTGGCTTTCAGGGGGTTCTTTTAGGTCATTTTTCATTGAATTTGAATAAATTTTCATAAATTAGCATAATTCATGAATTTCAAAATTCTGTGTGGAAATTTGAAAGCCCCCACCAAGCCCTATCAGATAAAATAAACAGAATAAAAATCTGCCTGGAAATTTAAAAAAAAAACTAGTAGCATTGTTTCATGATTTTGAAATTTTTGAACCCAAGTTTTCTGCAAAGATGAAGTACAGCTTATGAAACAATGGACATGTTTGTTTCCTGTCAAACCGTTCATAATATCCAGTTTGTATTTAGACATTTTCTACATCCCACCAGGAAGACCTTTAAATTGATCCTTGACAAAGGTGAACTATTGTTACATCAGTTTCAAGATAAAGACAGTAAAACAGAAATTCCACGTAACGTCACAATCGTTAGTAATCGGGAAGCCAAATTTCCAGTAAAGAAGACCAAGAAATCAACCTTGCCCTTTAACTTGTTTGTAACTCTGCAGAGCGGAAGGTCAGTCTGCTAACAACAATTACTATTTTTAATCAATTAAGGAAAACAATGATCTATAACAGACTTTTTGTTGTTGAAAGTTTCATACGGATTTGTTTTCATGGAAACCACCAGAGTTAGCCCATGAAGCCTTTAGCATCGTTATGTAACTTATGACAGTGCATTCTACTTGAATAACATTGCCCTTAGTTTTAACCCTAAAAAAATCTGGGCATTTCTGGTTTCGTCTTATTACCGGGGGGGGGGGCGGCAAATTATAGGGTCTACTTGTAAAAGTTTTTGAAATAATGAAATATTTTTATTTTTTTTTTTGAGATAATGAAAATCATAGCAATTGGGTGTTGCTCATCTGAATTTGTAATAGTTCTAGGTTTTCAAGACAGCTGGGGTATAGTTTCTCACCACACTGAATTAATTTGGAAATTCCAACCATAGCAAGACTGCTTTGGCAAATCATCCAACTACACCCTGGGGTGAGTTTTTGACATCTAAAGCTTTGATCAGCACATATTTCAGTTTTCACTTCACATGAAACAGAATCAGGTTTGCAATAGACTAGTTTAACACTGTATGTTAAATTCAAATCATTAGCATCATTAAGCAGTGCATTCTATTGAATAACTTGGCGCCATATTTTTTACTTGTTTTGTAATTCTTGCAGGGAAGGAAGTCTTACGACAACAGTTACTTGTTTAATTAATAATGAAAATAATGATCTACACGACATCTTGTTGTTGAAAATTTTCATACGATTGTTTCTGAGGAAACCACCAGATAGCCTGTGAGCCTTTGCTCGTTATGACAGTGCATTCTTTTGATTGGCCCTGTAATTTGTTAACTTGTTTTGTTAATTCTGCAGAGGAGAAGTGCAGTGGTTCTGCAACATCGCTGTTTTAATTGAAGTAAAATAATGACCTACAGCAGACCTTTTGTTGTTGAAATTTTCATACGCATTTGTTTCCATGGCAACCACCAAATATAGCTCGTGAGGCCTTATGACTGTTTTATCAAAGTGCTATGTTTTGATCTCACTATGGGACCTTTGGCCTTGCGTCCTGTCTGGCTGACAAGGTAATGGAAAAAAGTGTCTCACGAATAAACGTGACTTGGATTAGAACCAAGAACTTCTAAATGAGAAACCTAGCCTATTGACAAGGCCCTCTCTCTGTATGATGGGCGAGCGAAGCTATTCAAGCTAAGCCAGCCGAGTGCAAAAGTGCCAGGGCCTTTTAAAGACACAGGCTAACATTGTGGAGCTTTAAATTAAAAAATTGTCAAACTTTGCTATTTGAGCAACATAGTAGTGTTTGAATGGACAAATAAACACTCCAGAATACAAAGAGTTTGGAAATTTATACTGCCACTGGCAAGATATGAATGAATAAACAATTAGTACTCGGGGCGAGTAAAAATAGCCTAGATCTACACACTAGTCTATGGGAGGAAATGGGCAGGTGAATCCAGTCAACTTACAATTTTCACTTTTTTTAAAGCATTAAATAATCATTATGAAATACAATTTTTTTTTCAGGGCTTCATTCTTAGACCTTATCAAAGACACTGGTAGTATGAGGAATCATGTAGCTCAGATTTTTTTTTAACTGGAAACAATGTTATACAATACCTTTGAGATCTGCTTCGTATTGTTATATTAGACCTTTGAATTACCCAATTTTGCTACCAATTTTGATAGCTAAAGTCAACCAATCAGCATGTCTGTCTACTTGATCCTAAATTGCATACGTTGAATATACAATTCTTCTGGGACCATATTCACACAGACTGTTGCTGTAACATCAAAAACAATCTGAACGTGTTTACGATTTCATTAGGTGAAATGATTCCCACAAAATTTTGCACACCAAATTGGACCTTTTAAAAACAAAATTTCACCAAAAATGCTTATACTACTCTGTTCAAACAAGAAAGTGTACTAATATGGTATTTGTATACTTTCAAAACTTTTGATGGAGAGAAATTATTTGAAATTATCTGAAATTATTAAAATGTTACGCTTGCCATAATATAAATCTAAATATAGATGTCCAATTTTAACTTTAGATTTTGATAATGCATAATTGATAAATTTGAATTTAAATTGCATACAGTATTATTTACAGTATTATTTATTTATTTCATGTATTTTATGTATTTCAATACTACTGTAGTCAGTTGCTTTTTTACCTCGATGTATTATGTTAATTCTTACTTGCACAATGTTTGTGAATCATGCACAATTCAGCTCTTGGCTGCCAAGTTTATTTTAAATAAAACCTTCATTGAATTGAATTGAATTGAATTGAATTGAATTAATGGCATATGGTTTGTAGATACCAGCACTGACGGAATTTCTCTCCACCCACTGGACTGTTGACAATGCCAAGACAGAGGAGTGTAGCGTGCAATTCCATTGCTTGATTAAAAACAGAGATCAGTCTTCCTGTCGTCATGAAATACTTATATAAATTTTAGACACTAGCGAAAGAATATCAAAAGGCCCTATGATGTCCGCGCATCCATGCCAATGACAGTGAGAGGGCCTTGTGAAAAGGTTATGAAAAATCCATGATATTATCCTTAAGCCAAATGTTGGTTTTTTTATTTTGTGTAGCACCACCACTGTTTTTGCATAGATTTGATCAAACTAAAGAGGTACATAAAAATGTGTTCAAAAATTGGGATTCCCTACTTGTCAAGTTTTTGAAAACATAAATGATAAATCATATCGCAATTGGACTGTTGCTCATTTGTATTTAGTAAGCAGTGTCTAGTTTTTAACACTGGACACTGGGGTAAAATCGCGTGACATCAACCCTATTCATCGCGGGGGGGGGGGGGGGGGGGGGGGGGGGATGAATGAATAAGACCATGCTCGCTCCCGCCTGATGAATTAGGATAGATGTCCACAGATTTACGCCAATGGAACACAGCATATAGTTTTTAAGGGAATATAGTCATTGTCAAAGGTAACCCCAACGATAACTGTCATGGTGAAGAATTTCATGCACAGTGTCGGCAGATCAATAAACCAAACAACAGAAAGTCAATTTCCTGTCAAGAAGAACCAAAGAAATCAAACCCTAGCCTCTTAACTTGTTTTGTAATTCTGCAGAGGGGGAAGGTCAGTCCTTCTGAAAACATATTACTTGTTTTTAATCAAATTAAAGGAAAATAATGACCTACAGCAGACTATTTTTTCATTGTAAATTGTTCATAAGTACGCCATGTTTGTCTCCACGGCACCACCAAAGATAGAGCAGTGAAACATTATGACTATTTTATCAAAAGTGCTGTGTTTTGATCTTACACGGGCCCTCTGGTCTTGGTGTCCTGGTCTGACAGACGGAGTAATGGTCTCACGCACAGACGCAATCGCTCAATGATCTTGGAACTTCTAGCTTGAGAAACCCTGACTTAATCCACTAACCCAATAGGTTGTGGTTTTTGATTTGCACACCGACACACCAATTTTCTGCTGCACAGATTTGATCAAACTAAAGAAAGGTACATAAAAATAGTGTCAAAAATTGGGATTCCTACTTGTAATAGTTTTTGAAACATAATGGGGCAGTTGCTCCAAGTTGTATTTTTGTAACAGTAGTCTAGTTTCTTCAGACACACCGGATGTAGTTTTCAACCGACACAATTTAAATAATGACTACAGCAGACTTTTTGTTCTTAAATTGTCATATGCAATTTGTCTCCACGGCAACCACAAAGATAGCCAGTGGAAAATAGGACTTTTTTTATCAAAATGGCTGTGTTTTGAATCTTACTTACGGGGCCCTCTGGTCTTGTGTCCTTGCTCCAAGTTGAATTTTGTAACAGTAGTCTTAATTTTCAAAGCACTGGGATTGTAGTTTGAAAGAATTAGTCCTTGCAAGGTAAAAGCCCAAGGATAACTGTCATGGTGAAATTCATGGCAGTGTCCAGAATCATAACAAACCAACAGAAAAAGTCAATTTCCCTGTCAAGAAACCAAGAAATCAACACCTGCCTCTTTAACTTGTTTTGTAATCTGCAGAGGCGGGAAGGTCCAGTGCTTTCTGGAAAACATTTACTTGTCTTTTAATGACAATAAAAGAGAAATAATGACCAAACAACAGACTTTTTTGTTCTTGAAATTTCATTACGCATTTTGTCTCCACGGCAACCACCAAAGAAGCCAGTGAAAGCAATTAATGACATATTTTATCAAATAAAATAAGAAAATAAGAATATCAACCCTGCCCTCTTAACTTGGGTAAATTCTGGCATGAGGGGAAGGCAGTCTTCTGAAAACATTTTACTTGTTTTTATCAATTAAAGAAAATAATAGGAGCTACAGCAGACTTTGTTGCTTGAAATTTTCAATGACGCATTTGTCTCCAACGGCAACGAGCACCCAAAGTCTAGATAGCCAGTGAAACATTATGACTATTTTGTATTCAAAGTGCTGTGTTTTGATCTTACTACGGGCCTCTGGTCTTGTGTCCTGTCTGCAGAAGGGGTAATAGGTCTCACCGCACAGACGCAGCGATCCGTCATGTCTTGGACTTCTAGCCTTGAGAAACCCTGATCTAATCCACTAACCCAAAACAGGTTGGTTTTTGGATTTGCACATGCCGCAACCATTTCTGCTCCAGATTTGATCCCAATAAACGAAAGGTACATAAAATATTGTGTTCATAATAATATTAGATTCCTTAGCTTGAAAGTTGTGAAACATAAAATATAAATCATATGCAAATGGGGGCAGTCTCAAGTTGTATTTCGTAACAGTAGTCTCAGTTTTAAACACTGGATATCGTTTTAAGAATTAGTCATGAACCTGGTCAATGGTGAAAATTTCATGCAGCAGTGTCCAGAATCAATAACAAACAACAGAAAGTCAATTTCCTGTCCAAGAAGAGCCCAAGAAATCAAGCCCCCTGCCCTCGTTAACTTGTTTGTAAATTCTGCAGAGGGGAAGGTCCAGGTCTCTCTGAAAAACTAATATACTTGTTTTAATCAATTAAAGAAAATAATGGACTACAGCAAGACTTTTGTTCTTGGAAATCTTTTCATACCATTTGTCTACCCTCCACGGCAATGACACACCAAAGATAGGCCCAGTGAAACCATTATGACCTTATCAAAGTGTTATTTTTTTATCTTACTACGGGCCCATTGTGCTTGTGTCTGCTGACAGAACGGGTAATGGAATAAATGGTCCTTCACATCACAGATTCAAGTCAATCAATGTCTTGGAACTTTGGTAGGCTTGAGAAACCCTGGTCTTATCTCACTAACTAAAAGGTTGTTTTTTTTAATTTGGCACACCACACACCGTTTCCAACACAGATTTGATCCAACTAAAGAAAAGGTACATAAAAATAGTGTTTAAAAATCGGGATCCCTACTTGTAAAGTTTTTCAAATAGAAATGATAGATCATATGCAATTTAAAAATCGAAATCCTACTTGTAAAGTTTTAAAATAGGAAATGATAGATCATATGCAATTGGCCGTTTCTCAAGTTGTATTTTGTAAACAGTAGTCTTAATTTTTCAGACTACTGGATTGTAGTGTTCGGCCACTGAAATTTAAAAATTTGGTAGAGTCTAACCATAGTAAAGACTGCTTGGCATTATCATCAACCAACACTCGTGTGAGTTTTTTTGACATTCTAACTTTGATCACTACAATTCAGGTTCATGAAATGATACCATGCAAGTAAGTCTGACAGTTCAGAACTAATTTAACATTTGTGTAAATTCAAAAATTGTTGAGCCTCGTGACATGACAGTGTAATTCATATTTGAAATAACATTGGCCCTTATTTCTAAATGTTCCGTATCTGCAAGAGGGGAAAGGTGCGGTCTTAGGACAATCGTACTTATTTTAATTAATCAAGGGAAGAGCAATGATTTCTTACAGGGCAATTTTTGTGTTGCTTAAAATTTCTGGATACCATATTGTTTCCCATGGCAAGCAACCCACGATAGACTGTGACTATCTTAGTCTAAGTACTGCTGTGGTTTTGATCTCACTACCACTGCAGGAACTCTGGGCCTTATTTGTACATAAATAGTGTTCAAAATATTGAAGTCACGGACATTGTAAAGTTTTATAAATGATGAATCATTCGAAATGGCCATTGCTCCAGTTTTATTTTGTAACAGTAGTCTAAGTTTGTTCCAGACCACTGGATGTAGTGTTCGCCCTATTGAAATTTAAATTTGGTAGAGTCTACCATAAGCAGAAGACAGCGTTGGCAATTATCCAAGCTGACTTTGGTGTGAATTTTGCTGACCTTATAGAGGCTTTGATATCAGAGTATCAATTTTCACTAGATGATACACCAATCCAAGACTGGCAGTCAGACCCTAAATTTAACAGCTGTGTTAAATTCAAAATTACTGAGCCGTCGTTAGCACAGTACAGTTCCTATTTTGAAATATCATGTGGGGCCCTTATTTATACGGAACTTTGACTTTTCTATGTCTGCAGGAGACGTTGTGTGAAAGGTGAAAGGAGTACTGGGGTGAAATTCTTTACATTATTATGGAATGATTTAAGCTAATCTGCTACAATAAGCATATTTTGGGGTGTGCGAAGCTCAATGAACATAATCTTAAACAAGATTGCACGACCTGGTTCTCTCTTCACATATTTCTTAGATCCTTCTGTCAGTTCGTTAAGTGTAATATCAAAAAAGAGACGAATATTTCTTAAATAGGACCCAAAATTTAACCTGTTAATGCCCTTCTGCAGGCAACTATGCCAGTCCTTCTGCAGGGCACTACAAAGATTTGCTACATGCTGTTACCAGAAATACAAATCTTCTTCCTCTTTAAAACCATAGAGCCCCGGGGGGCG
>JZLH01S0133948.1:73593-85660 GCA_001188425.1 Eucidaris tribuloides
CGGACGGACGCACGCACGCACGCACGCACGGACGGACAACCCAAAAACATGATGCCTCCGGCAACTTCGTTGCGGAGGCATAAAAATTAGGATTCCTACTTGTAAAGTTGTTGAAACATAAATGATAAATCATGTGCAATTGGGCAGTTGCTCAAGATGTATTTTGTAATAGTAGTCTAGTTTTCAGACACCGGATGTAGTTTTCACCTACTGAATTTAAATTTGGTAGAGTCTAAACATAGCAAAGACTGCTTGGCAATCATCCAACCACACTGGTGTGAGTTTTTGACATTCTAAACTTTGATCAGCACATATTCAGTTTTTACTAGTTGATACACAAATCAGGTGTGACACTCAGACTAATTTAACATTTGTGTTAAATTCAAAATTGTTGAGCCTCGTCATGACAGTGTATTCTATTTGAATAACATTGGCCCTTATTTCTAACTTGTTTGTATTCTGCAGAGGGGAAGGTCGGTCTTCGGACAATTACTTATTTTAATTAATGAAGGAAAACAATGATCTACAGCAAATTTTTTGTCCTCGAAATTTTTATACGCATTTGTTTCCATGGCAACAACCCACGATAGACTGTGACTATCTTATCTAAGTACTGATGTGTTTTGATCTCACTACCACTGCAGGAACTCTGGCCTTATTGTACATAAATAGCGTTCAAATATTGGAATTCACACATTGTAAAGTTTTATAAATGATGAATCATTTAAAATTGGGCCATTGCTCAAGTTGTATTTTGTAACAGTAGTCAATTTTTCAGACACTGGATGTAGTGTTCGCCCATTGAATTTAAATTTGGTAGAGTCTAACCATAGCAAAGACTGCTTGGCAATTCTCCAACGACTTTGGTGTGAATTTCTGACCTTATAAGCTTTGATCATCAGGTATTCAATTTTCACTAGATGATACACAAATCAGATCTGGCTGTCAGACTAATTAAACAGCTGTGTTAAATTCAAAATTACTGAGCGTCGTTAGCACTGTGCATTCTATTTGAATATCATTGGCCCTTATTTATACGGAACTTGACTTTTCAGCTGCAAGACTTTTGTGAAAGGTGAAGAGTACTGTGAATCTTTACATTAATTATGAATGATTTTAGCTAATTTGCTCAATAAGCTTATTTTGGGGTGTGCAAGTCATGAACATAATCTTAACAAGATTGCCAACTCTGGTTCTCTCTTCACATATTTCTTAGATCCTTCTGTCAGTCTGTTAAGTGTAATATCAAAAAGAGACAATATTTCTTAAATTAGACAAAATTTACTGTTAAGGCCCTTCTGCAGGCAACTACGCCAAGGTCCTTCTGCAGGGCACACAAAGATTTGCTACATCTGTTACCAGATACAAATCTTTCTTCCTCTTTAAAAACAAGAGCCCCGGGGGGCACGACGCTCACCTGAGGTCTCGCAAACTCTCTATGGTACACATAGAAAAAACATCAGCTATATGTATAGTTTTGGCCCTTGGAGCCTGATATCTGGGCACCCATGTAGCTAAATGAACCATTTGGAAAACTTTGCATCCCCTTGCCATATAGCTGATTTTGCCAAGTTTAATTAAATTCTAACATCCGTTTTTATACAAACAAGGCACGGCCTAGTATCTTAACATTTGACCTTTGACCTACCTATGTGACCTTGACCCCAATTTAACATTAAGGTCACTATACATGTAGCATCTACCATCCAAGTTAGTCACAAACGGGCCAATACCAACCAAAGAAGAAGCAGTTGACTTCATTTGACCTTTGACCTACATATGTGACTTTTGACCCGCAAATAACATTAAGGTCCCTGTTACGCATCTACCACCCAAGTTTGGTTACAAATGGGCTTGTGGTTAGAAAGTTACCTAGTTTGGGCCCTTATGGGCCTTGCCCCTGGGCCCCCAGGGGGGCCTGGTGTACCATTCCAGAAAACCTCTATCCCCTCCCCCTGAGGATCATTCCCACCAAGTTTGGTTTAAATCCATTGATGTGAATGTGAATTATTCCCATAGGGCCCCATCCCAAACTTTGGCCCCCCTTAGAAGCCAAACGGGGCCACCCTGGGCATTGTCATGAGGAACATTAATTTAGCACATATAGAGGTACATGTATCTACACACAAAGTGGCTTAACTAAACTATTTCTGGATCTAGACAAGAAGATGTTTGAAAACTACCTACTTTTGGCCCTTTAGGGCCCTGCCCCTGGGCCCCCAGGGGGGCCAGGTGCACCATTTGAGGACCCTTGAATCCCCACCCCCTAAGGATCATTCCTGCCAAGTTTGGGCAAAATCCAATCATGCATTTTGAAGAAGAAGCTGAAAATGTGTAAAAGTTTACGCACGACGAACGACAAACGATGAACGAAGGACGAAAAGCGATCGCAATAGCTCACTTGAGCCTTTGGCTCAGGTGAGCTAAAAAAAAAGATATTTGAGAAGAAAAAAATTATACTAAACAAAATCCTCATACTGGAGTCTTAGGCTGACTGCTGGGTAGGTCCCGCTTCCAAATATGGGTAGATCTGTCCCAATCAACATCTGAATGTCCTCAAACTGCCAGAAGACTTGACGGGCAAACTGACTGACTTCCGCCTGGAAGAATTCAACATGAAACAATTAAAAGACATCAATCACAATTTCTCAAGTTTTCATTTCATTTCAGTTCAAAATCACATCATTTCCTGGAAAAATAAATCAGGAGTAAATAATGATATTTCATGATAATATACCTTGGTTGGTATCATTGACCCACGGGTCAAAGGTCATATGACCAGAGATTAAAGGTTAGTGACATGATTGGGAACACTTGAAATGCCTCACGAACCAAATGAGTTTAAATTATACCAACAATACACCAGCTGGAGTGGATCTCCCAGTTAGGAGTTGTCTCAATTTTACTTAAAGAGAATCAAGCATGAACATACTAGTATTTTAATTCTCTTGTGCCCTAGATAAAAATAGAACCCATCAAGAGCTACACAACAGGTTTGCCTGCCACAAGGCGTATTGACATTAGTATTTTACAATGAATTAACATTTGACTACAAGGTTTTCACAGAAGAATTCTTATATAGTTTACTTGATTCTAGAATAGTTTCAGCCCAAGTTGAGGACTACTCCCAATCATGTTATTTACCTTTAATGTGACCAAATTAAGCAAATCCAGCGCTTGTCAGCAAGTCAAATTTATAGAAACATAAGACCCATTAAACACTGCAGAAAATTAAAAACTGAAATTGCCTTGCTGGACCTATGAAACGGGTTATTGTATTGGGTAAGAGGATTGAGGGTAATTGGTAAAACCCTACTCATTGTCTCAAGTGGATTTGTTGATCCAAGCTAGGCCAATTAGTTAAAGAATGCCTGATGCATTAAAAATTGAACTCATTAGCGTTGCAAAGTAAAAGTGACCACGTGTTGAATATCATTAATTGCCACCCACTATAAGGTTTCAGTGGATATCAGAATATATCCCTGAGGGACCAATTTAAATTCAGCAAGAACTCCTTGGATTCAAAACAAGGATTGCTATCTATCTAATACCAACCATAAATAGCCGATTTCTCATGATGTATTGTGGGAAATGGTGGACATCATGCAACTCAATTGTCCCATCTGCCCCTAGTGTATGGCCCAAAACACAAATGTTAACAAACCCCATGGAATGCATTGTGTGTGGGTACAAAATTCAAGCTGAAAGTGTATATTTATGGCATATTTTCTTTATGTATTACAATTGCCTTTAGAATTTTACCATAATTTAGCCATGTACATCCAGCTAATCTCCGGGTGATAGCACTGCAGCTGGATTGCTAGCTAGCTGGTTACAGTGTTGTCTACCAGCAAGTTGAAAAATGTAGCCATTCACAGCTTGCTTCAAACTCAAAGCACTGTGAGTTTGAAAGTTTGAAATGTACATTGGATGATTTCAGTTTGGTGTTGAAATCTGGTGTTGTAGCAACACTAACACCAGCTAGAACGCTGAACTTGAAACAGGGCCTAGCGACTGCGAGTTGACTCCAAAATTATGACACATTTCCTGTGGTCTGTGTTACAGCGATTTTTAATAAGGTCTGGTGAACCCAGTACCACATACTGTATTGGTGTGTCACTGCCAGGATCACAGGCAGTATATTTCACTTTGAAAATTGATATAATTAGTTAAATTTATGTTAAAGAAAGATGTAGCTGGCAACTAACAAGAATATGATAAGAAAGATTTTGGGGTAATTGTCAGTTCTTGCCATCCAATCAGATCACATGTGCACTGGCCTTGAGCTGACCTGACGTTACCGATGCATGCTGCCCGACGGGTGTTAATCGCTTTGTACCATTTAAACCAATCAGCTACTCCCATGGAGCTGTTTCGGCGATCTTCTACTACGGAGAAATTTCAAACAAACGTCAAATTAACAGAAATTTACAAATTGATGAGGCCTTGCTGAAGGTGTCAGTCACACAGTACCCCTTATTTAGCCTGCTTTATCACCATGTACCATAATTCTCACAATTCTCACAATGTCATTTTTTTTTTCTCAATGTGCCGGATTCATCTTCCTTTAACTCTTAACGTGCCAGAGGATTTAAGCCTCTATGGACTTTATGTGTATTATTTGGTGCAGATCTGCGACTTTAGCACGTTAAGAGTTAAACAGATCTCAGTGTTGGAGCCTGATATATAAGATTTTATTCATTCAAAATCAATATCAAAACCAACACTGGACTTGGAATCACCCAGTGCATTACCTGTGCTGCTTTGGGTAGATGCTGGAGGGCCGTTGCTAGGTGAATCTCACTCTCCTCCTCATCGGGCTCCTCCACGTCATAGTCACTGCCGAGGCTAGCATCACAGAAATCAACGAAAAAACACTGTTATTTACATCAAATGCAAGACAAAAACAGGAAATTAAAGACACATGCGAACATTGTGGAGCTTCAAATTAAAAACTTGTCAAACTTTGCTATATGAGCTACACAGTAGTCTTTGAATGGACACCCTAGCATACAAAGGTTTGGAAATTTATGCTGCCACTGGTAAGATATGTATGAATAAACAATAAGTACTCGTGCCGAGTACAAAATAGCCTAGATCTACACACAGTAAGTCTATGGGAGGAAATGGACAGGTGAATCCGGTCAACTTACGATTTTCACTTCTTTAAAGCACTACATAATCATTTTGAATTTTTTTTCAGGGCTTCATTTTTAGACCTTATCAAAGACACTTGGGGCATGAAGGATTATGTAGCTCACATTTTTTTCAACCTGTGGTCATTGTTAGCCTGTGGCTTCAAAGGAGAATTGTCCCGATTAAGGCCAAAAATTAAGAAAAAAAATGTTAAGTTGTACTACAAATGCTATTTAAATACAAAACAGAATTTTCATTTATTTCCTTTTTAGATTGACACCAATACTGAGATTCTTTTGTAAAATATGTCACTTTACAGTTGCATAACTGCAGTATAAAGTTCATATTGAATATGAAACCGGACATCGAAGACGGCCGCTGTAAGAATATATAATTCTTGTGTGTGTCAGATACTCTATCGTGTTTTTCAGCTTTTTGATATAAGTTTTGCTGTGTTTTTGGTTGTGAATTTAAAAAAAGAAAGGAAAGGGGTCGGCATCGAGTTGGTCGGTCAAGTACAACCAAACATTTTTTTTTTGTGGGGGGGGGGCCTTATTAATGAGAGTTCAATGAATCAAGAACATTTTCTAGAAATCCAGCTTTGGTACTGAAAACAAATTTAGTTAGGGCTTTCAGATGATTTTTTTCTTGAAAAATTTGAACAAATATGTACTGTTTATCACCTTCTGTAGACAGAATTTCTACATAGCAGTATGATGGCAAAATTATCTCTTCATTGGCTTTGTAGAAGAAATTGAATATTATTTTTTTCATGAAAAAATAAAACCTTTTTCTCATTGTTTAACTCAGGTATATATGGGCTAATATGAATCTGCATATATTTTACACGGCATTAGAACAATTGCTTTGTTGCTAATCCAGAAAATGAGTATTTATATTCATAGTCAATAGAGATTTGTTCTGGTATGACATAAGAGACTTTAGCAGAATTTTTCATAACTGGCAACCTTTGAGAGTGTATGATTTGCAGAACACAAATACATTAATATAGGTTTAGTTAAAACAAAATAAGAGAAAACATTATTTCTTTACTATTTATCAAATCAATCACTGCCTTTCAAAGCAAGGACACTAAAGATATGTCATCCACTAACACAGGGTAACCCTAGACATACTAGTAGGCTACATTTCTAGACTGCACTGTTACTTATCCAATACCAAACAACGTCAACTGAGTACCCCAGGAGAGGGGGGGGGGTTACTTCCATACATATGCTATAAGGGGATATGCCATCATATGGTTCGTTCTTCACAAAACAAAACAAAAAAAAATCCCTAAATGTGATAATACATTTCTGTGTTTTACAAGAATTTCCTAAAACTGGGTCAACTTTTTGCAATCCCTAAACGTGGTGGCCCTTTTTTATCGGTTGTCTCCGCAGCCATTCCATACTTGTGTCACGCGAGTCATGCATGCTGTGTCTTAACAACTCACATGTCAGGGTATGATGATGAGTTTACGTTGATCAAGTATTGGATTCTGCTCCAATACTGTATACGCTGAATATTTCGGAATTTCGCGACTTACTGAACGTGTGAAATTTTTAGTGCCTGACATTTCTGTACAGGAAGTGAATGCAAACACAATAAAATCACGAAAATACCTCTCATTGAGCAAATCGGCGAAAATATTATGACTGCGAATATATGCTATACAGTATTTTCTCGGTTTTTGATCTATAACCTTGTTGTAGCAAGCTTGATGTGACATGAAACATGCGTGACTCGCGTGACATTTTACGTGGAAGATGCTGTCGAGATTCTGAACATTCCATAACACAGGGCAGATCCGGTTCCCGTAGCCAATGGGTTAAAATATACCCGTAAAGATGGGTAAGGTGTTGTAAAGTCCAGGCCTCACATCCTCGTCAACATCAAACCCACAAAATTTGTTCACAATGATAAACTGAGATAGTGAGTTTTTCCTATTTCCAATTTCTAAAAGAAGAATCATGTCACATTCAATGACTCTATGCCCTGTACATTAAGAATACATAGGCTGCTGGATTATTTTCAGATCCCCCAGTAATCCATGCATTGTAAACGGGTGCACTCATGCATGAGTGACCCCGTACTCAACAGAAAACAATATATTGTTAGTATTGGGGGGGAAGGTGTGAATAGATGAAAGAACAAGAAATGCATTGTTCTCATACAATTGAGTAGGCATATTTCATTTTTCATGCGGAATGTCAAGGAGAGTCATGGGCAAGCGAGTTAGCTGTGGTGACAGTGGTCGACTGTAGCGAGTAAAGGGGTAATGGGTAATATTGCATTACCTAAAACACACCACAGGAGACAAATTCAATTTTCACCATTTACTAAAACTATACACTGCCTTTAAACAAACCAACAAACCAGTTTACAAACTAAGACTACAGCAGATATTACTCAGTGTTCTTGACAGCTAAGAAATTCTTAATATAGTTTACTTGATTCTAGAATAGTTTCAGCCCAAGTTAGGACTACTCCCAATCATGTTATTACCTTTAAATCTGACCAAATAAGGCAAATCCAGCGCTTGTCAGCAAGTCAAATTTATAGAAACATAAGACCCATTAACACTGCAGGAAATATTAAAACTCGAAATTGCCTTGCTGGACCTATGAAACGGGTTATTGTATTGGGTAAGAGATTGAGGGTAATGGGTAAACCCTACTCATTGTCTCAAGTGGATTTGTTGATCCAAGCTAGGCCAATTAGTTAAAGAATGCCGATGCATTAAAAATTGAACTCATTAGCGTTGCAAAGTAAAAGTGACACCGTGTTGAATATCATTTAATTGCACCCACTATAAGGTTTCAGTGGATATCAGAATATATCCCTGAGGGACCAATTTAAATTCAGCAAGAAACTCTGGATTCAAACAAGGATTGCTATCTATCTAATACCAACCATAAAATAGCCGATTTCTCATGATGTATTGTGGGAAATGGTGGACATCATGCAACTCAATTGTCCGCATCTGCCCCTAGTGTATGCGCCCGAAACACAAATGTTAACAAACCCATGGAATGCATTGTGTGTGGTACAAAATTCAAGTGCTGAAAGTGTATATTTATGCATATTTTCTTTATGTATTACAATTGCCTAGAATTTTACCATAATTTAGCCATGTACATCCAGCTAATCTCCGGGTGATAGCACTGCAGCTGGATTGCTAGCTAGCTGGTTACAGTGTTGTTACCAGCAAGGGAAAAATGTAGCCATTCACAGCTTGCTTCAAACTCAAAGCACTGTGAGTTTGAAAGTTTGAATGAGTACATTGGATGATTTCAGTTTGGTGTGAAAATCGGTGTTGTAGCAAACACTAACACCAGCTAGAACGCTGAACTTGAAATCAGGCCTGGTGCTGAGTTGACTCCAAAATTATGACACATTTCCTGTGTCTGTGTTTTACAGCATTTTTAATAAGGTCTGGTGAACCAGTACCACATACTGTATTGGTGTGTCACTGCCAGGATCACAGCCAGTATATTTCACTTGAAAATTGATATAATTAGTTAAATTTATGTTAAAGAAAGATGTAGCTGGCAACTACAAGAATATGATAAGAAAGATTTTGGGTAATTGTCAGTTCTTGCATCCAATCAGATCACATGTGCACTGGCCTGAGCTGACCGAACGTTACCGATGGCATGCTGCCGACGGGTTGTAATCGCTTTGTACCATTTAAACAATCAGCTACTCCCATGGAGCTGTTTCGGCGATCTTCTACTACGGAGAAATTTCAAACAAACGTCAAATTAACAGAAATTTACAAATTGATGAGGCCTTGCTGAAGGTGTCAGTCACACAGATACCCCTTATTTAGCCTGCTTTATCACCATGTACCATAATTCTCACAATTCTCACAATGTCATTTTTTTTCTCAATGTGCCGGATTCATCTTCTTTAACTCTTAACGTGCAGAGGATTTAAAGCCTTCTATGGACTTTATGTGTATTATTTTGTGCAGATCTCGACTTTAGCACGTTAAGAGTTAAACAGATCTCAGGTTGAGCTGATATATAAGATTTTTATTCATATCAAATCAATATCAAAAACCAACACTGGACTTGGAATCACCCAGTGCATCTGTGCTGCTTTGGTAGATGCTGGAGGGCGTTGCTAGGTGAATCTCACTCTCCTCCTCATCGGGTCCTCCACGTCATAGTCACTGCCAGAGCTTAGCATCACAGAAATCAACGAAAAAAACACTGTTATTTACATCAAATGCAAGACAAAAACACGAAATTTAAAGACACATGCGAACATTGTGGAGCTTCAAATTAAAAACATTGTCAAACTTTGCTATATGAGCTACACAGGAGTCTTTGAATGGACACCTAGCACTACAAAAGTTTGGAAATTTATGCTGCCACTGTAAGATAGTGATGAATAAACAATAAGTACTCGTGCCGAGGTACAAAATAGCCTAGATCTACACCACAGTAGATTATGGGAGGAAATGGACACGGGTGAATCGCCGTCAACTTACGATTTTCACTTCTTTAAAGCACTACATAATCATTTGAATTTTTTTCAGGGCTTCATTTTTAGACCTTATCAAAGACACTGGGCATGAAGGATTATGTAGCTCACATTTTTTTCAACCTGTGGTCATTGTTAGCCTGTGGCTTCAAAGGAGAATTGTCCCGATTAAGGCCAAAAATTAAGAAAAAAGAATGTTAAGTTGTACTACAAATGCTATTTAAATACAAAACAGGAATTTCATTTATTTCCTTTTAGATTGACACCAATACTGAGATTCTTTGCGTAAAATATGTCACTTTACAGTTGCATAACTGCAGTATAAGAAGTTCATATTGAATATGAACCGGACATCGAGACGGCCGCTGTAAGAATATATAATCTTGTGTGTGTCAGATACTCTATCGTGTTTTCAGCTTTTTTGATATAAGTTGCCCTGTGTTTTGGTTGTGAATTTAAAAAAAAGAAAGGAAATGGGGTCGGCATCGAGTTGGTCGTGCAAGTACAACCAAACATTTTTTTTTGTGGGGGGGGCCTTATTAATGAGAGTTGCAATGAATCAAGAACATTTCTAGAAATCCAGCTTTGGTACTGAAAACAATTTAGTTAGGGCTTTCAGATGATTTTTTTCTTGAAAAATTTTGAACAAATATGTACTGTTTATCACCTTCTGTAGACAGAATTTCTACATGCAGTATGATGCAAAATTATCTCTTCATTGGCTTTGTAGAAGAAATGAATATTATTTTTTTCATGAAAAAATAAAACCTTTTTTTCTCATTGTTTAACTCAGGTATATATGGGCTATATGAATCGCATATATTTTACACGGCATTAGAACAATTGCTTTGTTGCTAATCCAGAAAATGAGTATTTATATTCATAGTCAATAGAGATTTGTTCTGGTATGACATAAGAGACTTAGCAGAATTTTTCATAACTGGCAACCTTTGAGATGTGTATGATTTGCCAGAACACAAATACATTAATATAGGTTTAGTTAAAACAAAATAAGAGAAAACATTTATTTCTTTACTATTTATCAAATCAATTCACTGCCTTTCAAAGCAAGGACACTAAAGATATGTCATCCCAACCAGCAGGGTAACCCTAGACATACTAGTAGGCTACATTTCTAGACTGCACTGTTTACTTATCCAATACCAAACAACGTCAACTGAGTACCCAGGGAGAGGGGGGGGGGTTACTTCCATAACATATGCTATAAGGGGATATGCCATCATATGGTTCGTTCTTCACAAAAACAAAACAAAAAAAAATCCCTAAATGTGATAATACATTTCTGTGTTTTACAAAGAATGTTCCAAAAACTGGGTCAAACTTTTTGCAATCCCCTAAACGGTGGGTGCGCCTTTTTTGTATCGGGGCTGTCTCCGCAGCCATTCCATACTTGTGTCACGCGAGTCATGCATGCTGTGTCTTACAACTCACATGTCAGGGTATGATGATGAGTTTACGTTGATCAATATGGATTCTGCTCCAATACTGTATACCTGAATATTTCCGGAATTTCGCGACTTAGCTGAACGGTGGAAAATTTTTGAGTGCCTGACATTTCTGTACAGGAAGTGAATGCAAACACAATAAAATCACGAAAATATACCTCTCTTGAAGCAAAATCGCACGAAAATATTATGACGCGAATATATGGCGTATACAGTATTTTCTCGGTTTTGATCTATACCCTTGTTTACAACTTGTGTGACATGAAACATGCCGTGACTCGCGTGACATTTTACGTGGAAGGCTGTCCGAGATTCTGAAATTCCATAACACAGGGCAGGATCCGGTTCCCGTAGCCAATGGTTAAAATATACCCGTAAAGATGGGTAAGTGTTGTAAAGTCCAGCCTCACATCCTCGTCAACATCAACCCACAAAATTGCTCACAATGATAAACTGAGATAGTGAGTTTTTCTATTTCCATTTCTAAAAGAAAGAATCATGTCACATTCAATGACTCTATGCCCTGTACATTAAAATACATAGGCTGCTGGATTATTCAGATCGCCCAGTAAGTCCATGCATTGTAAGACGGGGCCTCATGCATGAGTGACCCCGTACTCAAGCAGAAAACAATATATTGTTAGTATTGGGGGGGAAGTGTGAGATAATGAAAGAACAAGAAATGCATTGTTCTCATACAATTGAGTAGGCATATTCATTTTTCATGCGGAAATGTCAGAGATAGGAGAGCACGGGCAAGCGACGTTAGCTGTGTGACAGCTGGGGGGTGGTCGACGTGTGGCGAGTAAAGGGTAATGGGAATATTGCATTACCTAAAACACACGCACAGGAGACAAATTCAATTTTCACCATTTACTAAAATCTATACACTGCCTTTAAACAAAAACCAAACCAGTTACAACTAAGACACAGCGGATATTACTCAGTGTTCTTGACAGCTAAGTTGCGGT
>JZLH01S0133992.1:10812-25633 GCA_001188425.1 Eucidaris tribuloides
TCATATCAGGGCCAGGAGAGTAATTCCAATACTGGTAAATTAATGCTTTGTTTGCTCCCTTCCTTAAGTCATGTGGAAGTGTATACTTATTCCTCCATTTGGGAGGATTACAATGCCATACGCACAACATGCAACACACAAACGTACACATATACACACGACCTACGTGTTTTCACTGTCATCGAGGAGAGTAATTTGTAATTGACACAGCACATGCAGAAAGAGGACGTTGTGTGGGACACTCAAAAAGCCAACAGCGGAACACGCTCCGTTCCCAAACCGGAACGCCCATGTGTATCTTTGTGTGTAGAATTTGTTAACAAGCAATCGGGGACGATTTTGTGCACAGTAAAAAAAAAAAAAAAAATGAACATGCCCTCATATGAATTTGTTTTCAAATAAGCAATCGTATTAGCACTAGGTCTAGAAACGCAGACCATCCCATTTTCCAGATGGTCACAGTTTGATATGGTGGAGTGTCCTTACATCCCCGTTTGGTGGCATTTGTAAACACACCTACACTTCAAACACACACATAGCACTACAACACAGACACACACCACATACAACACACACACACCAACATCACACACACAGCACACACACACACATCACATACATAAAAGGTCTCGCTACCCATCATACCGTCTGCAAACGCAAACGAACATTTTGCTCCCACACACACCCACACAACACACACAACACACCACACCAGTTGAGCGGGGGCAGCACCGATTCAACAGCCACCACACACACACACACTCCAACTCACGCAGAGTTTTTGATTTCCACGAGAACATGGTTTTCTGCTTTTGGATCTTCCTCCAATCCCATCGCTAATAGTCAGTCCCTCCGGAGATCAGTGGATTATTCACCTGTGTTGGGCGATATGAAATAGAGATAAATAATCATAACTAACCCGGAGATGCCTTAGGTGAGATTTTAAGAAAAAAAATCTGCAATCCTCCAAGATTGGTATTGGAAATAATCACAAAATGATATAAATTAAGTTGCTGTAGAATATTTGTTCTCCTAATTTTAACTTGTAACGTGATTGAGATAATCTATTATTAGTCAGGCAATTCCTTAGTCTTTACGTAGAAGAAGCAAACACTGTCAAAATTTCAATGTAGGCAGTTTGAGAGACGAGCTAACAGCGTGTCTCAAAAATTGTGCATAGTGAAAAGCACCCTCTTGGCATAATTTGAAAATACTGTTCTGACATGATGGTTACGTCAATGTCAAGCGCAAAGTCTCAGCTTTTAAATGCGCATTTGTTTGTTCAAGTTGCTTGTTTCAATCCTGAGATATGTTTTAGTTCACTACGAAAGTGGTGAAATCATCAGAATTGGCCACTTTTTACTAACGTTCAATGAGAGTATTTCAGGCCCTGCTTCCCTATAAAAGTGGTAATGTTGTCATTTCTCTCCGATCCACCTTTCCTACCTTATCTTTCAGGCGTCCGTTGTTCTGCCAGGCTGTCCATATTGTTGACGGGCTTGTATGAAGAACAAGGGCATTTTTCTTTCGGGCACTGCTGGCTAGACCTACTGTGGCCTGAATAAAAATGAAATGAATAACAAGAAAAAGGAAAGTGAAATGTGACTCTGGGGGGGGCGTAGCAGTCGATAGTTATGCTTTCCGCTATCTACCCAAGCCATGCCAGTTCAATCATCAAAACCAATGTGTGTTACCTCAATGATCAAATAATCGGCGGGGCCAGTAAATGTGGTACCTCCCACTTTTATTCTCTGTTCATTGGCTGCAATGTAATTTATTTTAGTAGCCAATAGATGCTATGCGAAGAAAGTGTCCATGCGAACAAATTTTTGCACACACAAAAAAACAGTGCAAAACAAATGGTGGGAAAAAAACAAGAATATACATCAAGAAATTCGAAAGAAACAATAAAATACATACAAAATTAATTCGTGAATATAGTAGGATTTTTTATCTAGATAATTTGGTAAGTTGAATCTCAAAAAAGAATATTTCCACCAAAATGAACATTCTACCAAACTATTTAAAGGGCCATTCTTTGAATCAAGTGAAACAAATTGTCACACCAACGTGACAAAAGCTTATTTGACGCTCTCTGACCAGCTAAATAAGTATGATTAAACATAACATTAAATATTTTCAGCTTGATCAGCTATGAGCATATAATAAGTATATTATGTTACATTTCAAACAATGTACCTCCACACGCCCCCCATAGATTTTGGGCAACCTCAAAAAAATTCATGGGGGTCGAGGGGTGCGTCTTACAATTGATAGGTGTATAACCTCCGTAATACCGGAGATAAGTCCTGTGGACTCCATGCTCTTTGGGGCCAACGAACGGACAAAAAATGTCAGATTTCACACGATTTATCACACGTACAAGTGAGAAATTACTCCCACTAGCGCACTCTAACCCACCTCAGTCATGCCTATCATGATTCCATCCTTATTTTATCGTCAAAATAATGAAAAACATGAAAAACTTGCCGAAAAGTGTTCCTCGGGACCACACAGTTGATGCATTCGCTGATGCCAAAGCCAAGTGTAACTGTTAGTTTGTTAGACACACACGCTGCTGCTTTTTAAACATATCCTTGCGTTACATATGAATTTGTTGAGTTACCAAAATTATTGGGGGGGGGGGTCAAATTGATATGTTTGCCCCCCCATTACTTTCATTGGGGTGGCGACTGCCCCCCTTGCCACCCCACTGGAGCCTGTTTCATAAAGCTGTTCGTAAGTTACGCATGACTTTACGAACGACTGGTGATCAGTTCTTTTGCTAAATAATTTAGAATGTGATTAGTGTAGCACCCAAGAACATGTTCCAGTCATTCATAAAGTCATGCGTAACTTTACAAACAGCTTTATGAAACAGGCCCTGCAGGATCGATGCCCCTGCATGTGCATATGATATAACACATGCTTCGAAAGAACACAAAAACCTACAAAACTTACGAATCTATGACAAGTACATGATGTTTTTCATAAAATAATCCAGTTTTCCTAATGCCCATGGAAAGTGAATGGTGGCTGTGCTCATTTTGACAAATTGCTAGTGCTGTTTGCTTTTTTGTGTGATGCTGCCCTGACTTCTGCATTTTGCTATATACATGTAGTCTAGTATTACATTTTCAGTGCCGTGAAATAAAGAACATTTTTGAATGGGTTACTCCAGATTTCGTCAGACTAAGACTTTCTTTTTATTTGGAAGCAGAATTCACAAATACACTAATTTTCTTGAAAATTATGAATGTCAAACCTCCATATTTCATCAAAAAGGAAGAAAGTCGCATCATTAGTCTCATGAAATCAGCAATTGGACTAAGCCCTTCAAATTTTTGGCAGAGCTGAAATTTGGCTGGATGTGCTTAAAGTCTACATGGTGAAATGCAAAAGACGAGGTAGCAGCACATACACTGAATACTAATTATAGAAAATTGCACAAAATGGGCACCGCCATAGACTTTGGGTAAAAAAATTACATGTATTTGTCATGAATTTGTAATGTGTCTTTATGATTGTACTTTCATGTATCTTGGTTTTCCTTGTGACAAAATGTGCCAGAAGTTATTTTCATGCCTTTTGTATTAAAATTGTTGCTGTTTTGTTTTTCAATGTACAGGGTGGTGCCCAGACGGGTAGCCAAGCACCTGGAGCTAGTACGCTTAAAGTGAACAAAACGAGAGCCCCTGCTAAGGGCAAAAAGGTAAACATGTAAAATCCTGTATATGATCTGTAATACACAGTCGGTGATGTCTTAACTGCTCTTTTGTATTAGCAGTGGGGTATGTAATACTTGTACAAGTACATGTCAAGAATAAATTAACCTGAATAGTATTGACTTAGGAAACTGCTAAATGAACAAATAACTTCATGTCTGACAGATACAGTACAAATACAGTACATTTGGTCATTCAGACAGGTAATGAAAAATTATTCAGAATATTTCGAATTTGTTTTAGGGGTATTGATTTCCAGTCTACAAAAGCAATTTGTATACTATTAACATCTCTTCTGTTGTAAATGATCTTTTTTTATGTTATCAGGATGATGATGATGCCACAGAAGCTGGTGAACATGGAGGAGAAGAATGGATGCAGGTATGTATCAAGTTTACTACTTCACCAGCCCACGACCTAAATGGGCCGCATTCTGTAAAATTTCCATATTAGGGATGCCAGTTTTCAGACAAAAGCCTGAATTAAGGCCCTGGTAATCTATTTTCAGGTATTGAGGCCTTTGTATATACAAAAAAGCTCACTTTAGGCAAATTTCAGGCCTTTTCTTGAATTATTACTGGCATCCCTGTCTTGTTGCTCTCCTAACTTTTCTTGTAACTGCCTGCTATCCTAAGATAATTTTTTTTTGTAGTCTGAAAAAACTGTCCTTGGCAAATCCAATCTTTTAAAGTTCTGAAAATGATAAAGTTAACTCTAGCCGTGACAACTGTCTGTTTTCAGTTTCAACCAATGACTTTTATCATGATGAACATAATGGACCAATGACATCAATGAATGAAACAAACTAGGCAGATCGTCTGGAAGTTGCTTATTTGAATGATGCGTCATGCAAAAAGCACACACAATGACACTTTACATGTTAACAACACCCACAGCAACAATACACTGTGAGAGTGATATAGGAGTACATGACTGATAAAAATGAGACAGTTAAACCACTGTTTTTGCAGTTGTCTATTTGTAATCAATATCATCTATTCCTTTTCATTCCTCAAGGCCAAAACACTCATTAAACCTGACGATCAGTTGGAGCTCACTGAACAGGTAAGTTTTTTTTAAGCATACTTAACTTTGAATTTCTTGTTGATTGTTCAAAGCAATATTTTATATCATGTCACACTTACAATTAACAAGTACAAGCTATTTCAGTGAATTACTTTGATTGCAGTCAAGAGGGTAGATACAGTGGAGAATATGACCAAAACATTGAAGTGACATAAATTGATTTATATGTTGTTTACTTTTGTATTCCAATTCAGGAGAAAGACATTTATATTAGTTTAGATTATTAGCAATTGAATAACCATAAAATTTAGTACAAGCTTGATGTGATTAACTGGACACACAACTTTGATCTATTCTTTACAAAATCAATCTGTTTTAACCCCTGTCTAAGAGATGAGATGCATGTCATACAAGTAGTTATTTTTTTTAATACTAAACGTAATTGGTTTATTGCAGAATATACATGGTAAATAAAAGTCATCTCCCTGTGTCAGTAATATGACATTTAGTGATGTATGTATATTTGAACAATAAAAAATAATCTAAATACTCTGAAAGATATGTGTGTTTGCATATTATTATGCATTTTGTACCATATGTGATTCTTTAAGCCCATTTGTAGCATATGAAATCCCATTCAAAAGCAAGCAAGTTAGAAATTAATTCTGTCACTTACGCTTTCAATTAGCAACTTGATTTTATTAAATAGCACGTTAGTTATGATGAACAAATAAACTTGCAATTGATTTCTTGTCACATTAAAGTGGTTTCATGTATGAATCCTGTAATCTATTGTGTCATCCTGCTATCTGCTAATTGTAGCATCCTGTCATCTATTAATTGCATCATCCTATCATCTGTTAATTGTATCTGTTTTGTATAATGCAGGAACTGAAAGAAGAATTCACCAGAATTCTGACAGCCAACAATCCTCATGCACCACAGAATATTGTTCGCTACAATTTTAAGGTAAGGTGCTCAGCTGAAGAAGCATTGGTTTTCTACTAAAGACAATTGTGTAGGCAGCTGTCCTGACTAGGGGCGCCATCAAGCACTATTGGAAGCTAAATGTGCTGTACTGTACTGTACCAGGGTGGTTCATTTTGCAAGTATTCAGGTGCTTATTTGGGAGGCATACCTGTAAAGTATCAAATTGGTACGTCTCACTCTTGTATCTGGGGGGCCGACATGACATGTAAACGGGGATGTGTGTAGGTGATTCGCCATGATTTCTTTCTGGAGCGGAATGGTATGATATGACGGTTCGATTGAGGAGCATTCCGGCACCTATCTTGGGCGGTATGGTACGGTACAGGTATGGAACACTTATAAAGAGTGCCTGAATATATACTAGTTTAACACTGTTGTGCCCTTGTTTTAAATGTGTTATGGAGTAGTATCCACACACAATGAAATATGGTAGAAGTCTGCCATAGTGTAATGTTTATTTTGTTAGTGTGAATACATTTGAGAATTCCATTCTTAGCATTTCACCGATTGCTACATGCAGTAGCTACACAGTATCTATTAATATTATTTAGAGTTAACCAGTGTTGCTCAATCAGAAATCAAATTGGCATACACATGGTCATTAATGAAGCATTGACTTGGTAAGACCATATTAAATGAATGATTTACATTAAATACAGTTTATTTAAAGCCTTATCAAGTTATCACCTCTTAAATTTCATGATTCACATTGATTTCATAGAGGTCAGTTATTTCCAAGAAGCTACAGGTTCAAACTCAGTCATCAAAACTTGTCCTATCAAAATTATTCGGACTTGGAACATGTAACATGTTATTATCGCACTTGGTTTTGCAGGAGTTGACCTTCAAACAAACCTCCCATGTTGACCAGTTAGCCATCCATTTCTCCCTGGATGGGAATATGATCCATAAAGACTCTGATGAAGCAAGGAGACAGGCACAGAGGCATGGAGCCTCAGAAGGTTGGTGAAGAAATACATGATGAGCAGGACAACTAAACTTATTTCCATCTTACTTTCCTAATTATACTGTTGAATGGAACAAAGAGTCCTTTACATTTGCAAATACGATTGCTCTTAGGATTGCACAAAATTAACCATGAAAACAGAATCACCTCAAGGAGAGGGTAGGAAATACAGTCATATTTTGTTCATTTAATTTCTGTATCTCTTGGTTGCTCCTGAAAAGACCACTTCTATTTTGCAAATGTAAATCAGGTATTAACAAACTGCCTTTTGTGATGTGCATCAGTCCAGAAACTTAGTAAGCCAACAATTGAACATGAAACTGGTCAAAATTGGCATTGTTATTACACTTACATTTACTATAGATTCAAAATATATTGATATTTCAATTGGATGATTGAATAATTGTGTGAATTGAGAATTTTCTTTCATTGAATTTTAGACTCGGTTATTAACTGTGATTTGGTTATCTAACTAACAGACCAGCATTAGTTATAAATTTTAATGTTAGAGGTCTTGGCAAAAAAATACAAAATACAAAATAGCGTCAAATACTTAATGGTTTGGTTAGTTGTTGTAGGTGTTTATTTCATTCACTAACAAAAACTGAATAATAGAGTGCATATCCATTGTAGTGAGTGTTGTTACATTTCCAGTCACACTTGCATAATCTCAAGAGCTTTAAAACTGAATTTCTTCAATAGGGAAAAGGGTACTTTTATGCATGTTATTTATTGATTCACAATAATAAGCTTCACAAAACTCATTGGTAACTTCAGAAATAGTCACAATGTTACAATAAGAATTTCAAAGGGTATACTGTTATCTTCATCGTTTGGACACAACACTTCTCTGTCAATTTATGCGTAATGAAAGATACGGCCATTTGAAGTTGAAGCTACACACCAAAATTTGCTCAAAGTGACATTGCAAAAACAGAATACACAACACATTGAGAGTTAAGTGATGGGAGAACAATAATAATTACAATCTATATGTGTACATTAGATGAAGAAAGTCAGTTTCTAGGCTTGTGGTATTCTGGAAATGTAGCCAAACGAGTAACTGCCTTTACCATGGAGTTGATACTAGTTTGTGTGTGTTTTGATCTAACCCTTTTGCTCTATTTGTTTTCCTCCTTGTTAACAAAGGAGGCCTGCTCTTCAAACGCTGGAGTGGCGGTAGGTGACCTCTCAAATGCGATATGTTGCTTCCATAACCACTCCCTTCCACCCGTCCCTCCTCCCCACCCAGTCCCCCACATCCCGCCTACATACATCCACTGCTACAGCTCCTTAAAAGTCACAGCATATCATGTAAAATGAAAAGCGCCTGACATGTTACACCTTACAGCCACAATGCAAAACCTGAAGAAAAAAAACTAACCAGCATTTATTGTAGTATACTGACTTCATAAATGATGTAGAAGTGTGTCAGTATTGCAACAAAATCAAAGAAAGGTGAAACTTGTAACAGGAATCATGTAAACATAAAATACAATTTATTAATGCATTGCAAAGAGTAGCATTTGTATGATATCAAAAATGCAAACTAATGGAGCCATGAATCAGTTTATTTGTGTTTCACTTTTCAGCTGAAATAAGAAAATAATACTTGCTATTTATACAACTTCTACATGTAACTATTCTTAACATTGGTAATTTTGTAAACACCTTCTTTATTGATAAAAAGGTGGCTTGAAATTAACTCCTATTCAGACAGCATGCATATTTATGCTATGCATACTAATTCTAATTCATAATGGAAGTAATTTTATGTTCAATCTGTAAATGTAGCCTTTCATGCAAATCATTACTTTACCAATATCATCAACATTTTGTGTACGGTTGCATATGTTTCCCTTAGTGTCCCATATAGATTTGTTTCAAGATACTTGCACATGATTTGAAGAGAGTATCTACAACCATTCTATCATGACAATTTATTCAGTATATTAACAGATTGTCATTCACAGACCTATCACATTAAGCCACAAAAATGCAATGTACATGTAGCCTACAGACAATTGCTCCATGAAGTGTGTGTAACCCACTTATGTGGACTCACATGCCATACATTGTGTTGTTAAAACAGTTCATATAGGCCCCCTATCCTGTAAATTATAAAATTTCCTTAAGTGTTGTTGCATATTTTTCATTAATGTACAAATACTTTAGAAGTGCCCAGTAGTAAAGTTTTCCAATCATTGCAGATTTTTGTTGTAGACAAAAATTTATGAATACTCATATTCAACAATTGATCATTATCTAGTAGTTTTCTTACTTATTGAGTAGTGTATATTACTTTGAAAGTTACAAAATTTGTGAAATATCCCACCAAATTGTAGTGCAGTATCCCCTTTGTTTTTCATGAAAATGATACCCTTTTTAACCTGGTCTGTGACAATCAGTTCCCAATTATCTCAAATATGCTTTGTAATCACAGTTTATTATTGAAGTACAATGAAATAAATAATAATTCTGCATGCATCCATATACCATTACGATGTCACAAGTACAATTAGTGTAAATTTTAACCTGCACTCTAAATTATATAGCAAACAATGTGCCAGCGGTTATTGATGTTCATTATTTTGTGCTAAATTGTCAATAAAAACTGTCATACATGTGCTCATGAATGAAAATGTTCAACATTTTGTTCATCCCAGAGTTACGTACATGTAACCTGCATTTGTGGCATTACATGCATGCCTTGCACTCATGTGCATGTTTATCACAAAATTTATGTGCCGTTATCATCGAAAAGGTGCCAAGTGCATAAGTACATGTATTGTGTATTAAATGATTAAAGAGGATTGAAGTACCCTTTTCCTTCTCAAGGCCTAGAGTTGAATCCTTCTCATTCCCAACCGACAGAGATCAGGGGCCTGATGCAGAAAGGTTTTTGCTAGAAAAAAGTCTGGAGTTTTTCCTGTGTTGAAATCAGTGGTAGAATAAAGCTACTGGAGTTTTCATATTTTGTTAGGAAAAATATCTTGTAAAAGCTTTATTCAACAGGCCCAAGGACTGTTTCAATACACAGTTGGGTCTTTAAGTCAATACTTCACCTGGTTTGGGGGCCTAAACTTGTACATATTAACAGGAAACGTGGGTTGTTTCATGACATCCAACAAGATTTCTAACTTTACCATGCCTGATTTTCAAAACAAAAAACATCTCCTTGATTCCTAGACTCTGTATTGGTGTGGATAAGTTGTTACAAAAAGCCTGACTTTTCAAAAGGTATCGTAAAAATTGGTTTTGGATATGACTGACCTAATTGGAAAACACTGGTAGAAGTCTTCAGCATTATACATATATTTACTTACTAATTAATATTTATTTGAACAATTATTGTTTACACTGTGCATTGCTTAACAAACCTGCAAAGAAAAAAATTGTATGTTGCACATAATGTTTCAGCTTTTTTTTTAGTCTGACAATTAAAACTGACTAAGATGATTCTATTTGTGTCTCTCTACATATCTGAAGCCTTTATAAATGCAACTTCAAAGTTTCATTAGATTTTTTTAGGGTTTTGCAAGTCTTGTGAACAAACGCACAGCCATTCATCCCAAGTCAATTATGGAAAGCAAGCAGAACTTAAAAAAACATCATCTATCAGCAATATGTCAGTCTCCCTGTTTAAGTCAATTATCTTCAAGAGTTGTTTGTCAAGGCCTGCATGATTGAACTAACAAGTTTTCTAGACTGCCCTTCGAGATACGATCTTCAAATAACCTGGAGATTATATATACATGTTTATTATGTGAAACATCAAGTGTTTGTGTTGCATTAATGCAGGACTTGTCAAGGTCGTAACATCAGAATGCTGTCATAATATATTGTGATGGATCAAGACTACTACATTTTAAATATGTTTTATTAGTTTAACAGCTTAAATTAATTTTGTTTCATTGATGATATTGTATCCATCTTGTCTTTACAGCCATTAGTGAGCAGGCCATTAGTGAAGCTGGTGAGGATAAGAAGGAAGAAGATGGTGAACAGAAAGCTGATGAGGTAATCATTTAAATCTGTTTGTAGCTAGCATAAAGGTGACTTTCCGTGTTAGTGGGATAAATATCAAACCAAACAGACTTCAAGAAAATGTTATTTATGATGTATTTTTTTTGCTTGTTTATAATTAAAGCAAATTATCATAAAAGATTATGGTCGTTGTTATCCGCTATCTGAAACCTGTGCTTTTCATTTTAAATGTCAGTGTTTTATTACATAAAATACTTAAGATAAGTATATATTATAGAAAATATGACTGTAATGTATTCTCAACCCCCCCCCAAAAAAAAGATAAAAAAACCCCCCAAAACCAAAAACACCACACACACATAAAATCACAGTATATGTAGTGAGTGTATTTGATAGGGGTTGGGAAAAAATGAAATACATTTAATTTAGTGATAAAAATTTGTTGTGGAAAAAAATATGTGTAAAGGAAATTCATTTAATTATTTATGAGATAAATACTGTTGCAGTTTTGTGTTGCACAAACAGTTAGAAGTATCCCACCTAATAACTCATAGCAATTTTTACTGTTCCACTGATGTAAGTGTACTGGCTTTTCTGTGTGTTTCGGGGTCTTTTTATTGGTATCGTTATCACAACATGCCTAACCAAATCCGCATCTGTCCAGTCATGTCTAAAGTGAAGTTGTGGAAAAATTGCTGTATTGACAAAATGTCACTATCTCATATTTCATATGTAGGCAAAGGTATAATCAATGTTTACTTCCTTCAGTCATATATCTGATTATATTGCTGGAAAAACAAACATTCTTTTTCCTTATTTTAATGAAGGAAGAGAAACCAGATGAAGGGGCCGAGGTATGTTGTAGTAAGGAGCATGAAGAAGATGCATCGTTATCTACATCTACATTTTGATAGAATTTCAATTTGTGTTTCTAGTATTGTGCAGTGTTAGCCAATCCAATCTCTGGATTCAATGCATGCTTCTTGATTTCATTACTGATCTTTTTGTAACATGTTTCTCCTGAAATGGTGAAATTATTGTTATCAGTGCTAGCAACTAACTGTGACTGAAAGAGAACTGTTCTTGATGGAATGCATGTATTTTGACTTTGTCTAATTGCTGAATTGCTAAATAATCTTGAGAATCTTTTTGATGTTTTTCTCTTGGCAATTTACTGATCTTATTTCGTTGATTGCATGTAGGTTTCACAAAGACATGTTATGTCACATGTTAGAACATGGTAAAACAGATTTGTATACTCTGTGGAGTAGTTTTACTATCATTTGGTATACTCTGTGGAGTAGTTCTACTATCATTTGGTATACTCTGTGGAGTAGTTTTACTATCAGATTAAAGTTATACCTTCCTGAGTTGTTTACCACCATAGTTTCTGTATTTTCTTTCTTCTCTATTAATGAGACTGTTGTATTCTTTATTTTCGAGGGTATTGCAAGTTATTACTTTAATTAATTGCATGTTTTCATATTTCTTAATTGTGTTTGTAAGTTTTATGTGTTTAAACTTATTACATAGTGTACATCCTTACCTTACTTGCAGACTCATGTGAAAATACACAACCTATGCAAAACTAGAGATACTGTTAAGTCAACTTGGTTTACTCATTGGATGTTCAGAGCTAATTATAGTGTGTCAGTTTTGATAAAGCAGTGATAAATGGAAAGAAAACAAATATGACTATGAGTTAATCTCTGACATTGTACAGCCAACAAAATTTAACTTCAAGGTACACTTAAAGAAAATAAGTTAATAATCATTCAGTGGCTGTAGTGTTGGAGATACTTGTAAACCTCTTTGGTATTTTATGAAGAGTTTGATCTCAAAACAGGTTAACTCTATTTCCACCAAAATTGAGTTAATAAAACCAACACATTTGTGGAGTGATAGTATGAAATTTGAAGCCAAATTCCACAAGTAAGTACAAAATATTATGGGTTTTACGTTTTCTCCTTACTCATAGGTGAGTGTACAAACACGGGGAAAGATATTCATTTTTCTCCAGAATTACTAAAATGGAGTTAACCTGTTTTGCGATCAAACTCTTCATATTAAGTTTTAAGCATAAAACTCATTATTAGTGGGTTAATATTCTATTCACGCTGTTGGAAACAGATATTGTAAAGTCTAACTACGATATTTTACCCTCCTCAAAGGACTTTACAGACAGTATCATTACACCAATTACTAATCATGCACACAATCTTATCCCTGTTTCTTTCGAATTGTGAGTCATGTTCATGTTACTTAACTATGAAGTTCTTTTTTTTGTCCCCTGACAAATTTTGTGTGATGTAGCAAAAGGAGGAAGGTGAGAAACGAGATGAGGAGAGCACCCCAGCCCCTGGGGCAGGCAAGTCTGACCAGAAGCTGACCAACCAGTTCAACTTTAGTGAACGTGCTTCACAGACCTATAACAATCCCTACAGGGTAAGTGGAATCTGACCTTCATGTATGTTCAGAATGTTTGGATGTCATTTGTAAATTAAAGGAAGATGTAGCCGACAACTAAGAGGAATATGTTGAGAAAAAAAATTGACATTGTGAGTATTCGGAGAATTATGGTACATGGTGATAAAGAAAGCCTAAGTAAGGGGGTACTGTGTGACACTTACCCTTAGCAATGCCCTATCAACATGATCAATTAGTAAATTTCTGTTAATTTTACGTCCTGATGAAATTATTTCATAGAACAAGATTGCCGAAACTGCTACAGGGGGGAGGAGCTTATTGATTCAAAAGTGATTGAATTAATACAGTGCAATAAACACGTTTCGGGCACCATGCATCGGTCACGTCAGGTCAGCTCAAGGCCAGAACATGTACGATCAGATTGGTTGGCAAGAACTGACTGTTACCCCAAAATCTTCATGTTAGTTGCCGGCTACAACTTTTTTTTAGCTTATTGAAGACCGTACAATTTTGTTGCAATTTCCCTATTTCTATGACTAGTGCCAAATGAGTTAAGCACTGCTTTTAAACATCACATTTAGAGAAATTCTACTTAATAGCATCTGTCAGTGACAGTCGCAAAAATACAATAGAATTTGGTAGGTCAAGTATCACATTCACAATGTGCTGCTTGGATCATGACTCTAGTTCCAGACTGCCACAGAGACGTATATGTTGTAACATTTACTAATCCTATTATTCTGTGCTGGAAATTTTCACGTTTTAATCAAGCAGTTGTTATATTGAAAATTTAACCATATTGTATACACATGTAATATAATTTTCTTCTTAACTTATCTATCATAAGGCAATAAGCATCATAAATTATACAAAATGAGATTTATTGCCCACCCAGAATTTATCTGTTAAATGGAAATGGGTAACCATAACTTGTGATAGGACTTCAAATCATTATATAGTGCAGTATAATGCCACTTAAAGACAAAGTATAGTTTTGGTTTATGGTTTTCCCCTGTTATGTTTATTAGATAAATTTTTATGATTTATTAATACCATGAAAGCTGCATGCTATGAAGTGCTTTAGTGTTTGATAAAGTAATAAAAGCAAAATATTATTATGAGCCTCTGTAATTTTGCCATATGTAATGTACACAGTGATATCTACTCACTGATCATTTAATAATTATGATATATTATTCTATACATTCTTTATTTATTTATTTATTTATTTATTTTTAGTTTTTTTGGGGGGGGGTGGGGGGGGTTGGTGTGATTATGTTCTTGATGTCTTTCATGGCAGGACCATACTTTTTGAAGGATTAATGAACAAGTTGTCAGATTGACCTATTCTGTACCCTGGCTGTAAAGTGGTGTGGCACATATCGTCTGCGTTCATCCGAACCGTCGTATCGCTATACAACAGTTTGATTGACCGTGCCTACGGGAGCGAACGCGTTCAAACCAAACTGTCTTGTCCATCATTCATAATAAACGTGACATACGACTGTTGGTCACACTAGTTGCTCATCTAGAAAATGTTTGATTTCTTTCGTGTCTGTGTGTAGGAACGTGGAACACAGACAGAGCCGCCTCCACGCGCTAACTTCTCAGCAACAGCTAACCAGTGGGAGATATACGATGCATACATGGATGACTTGGAGAAACAGGTAAGGCTGGTGACATGGACAGCATGTATCAT
>JZLH01S0134004.1:2321-15149 GCA_001188425.1 Eucidaris tribuloides
TGGGCCCCCCGGGAGGCCAGGTGTACCATTTGAGGACCCTTGAATCCCCACCCCCTAAGGATCATTCCTGCCAAGTTTGGGCCAAATCCAATCATGCATTTTGAAGAAGAAGCTGAAAATGTGTAAAAGTTAACGCACGACGAACGACGCACGACGAACGACGAACGACGCACGACGCACGACGAACGACGGACGACGGACAAAAAGTGATCGCAATAGCTCACTTGAGCCTTTGGCTCAGGTGAGCTAAAAAGAGTATACATACTGTACTTTACATTCTTTTAAAAATTACTGAAAGAATATCACTTGTGGTACAAAATTGCATGAGCATTCAAAAATAGAAGTATACATACTACTGTGGTACAACTAGCGCCATTCAGGTATGTCAGAGTAGTTTCTGCACTGCGACTCGAAGTCAAGCACTGAAAGAAGGCATCCAAGAAAGCAGCTTCGATGTCGGACATTTTAAACATGCAAATGGCAGAATCGCCGCTGGAGGCGATCCCCGTGTTGCTCGATGATCTCGAAAATGCTGCAAACAAAACGGCATCATTGGCGTTACCGCCCAGAGACTGCACGAGGTCGGCACCAGCCGGCCCCACGTGCGCCGCCTGCACCAGGTTGTAAGTCGTTGATGGATTGGCCCCATCGCACTGCAGCGTAATCTCCGTATACGAGTCCAGGTTGTAGTCGGCTCCATAGCACACGCGGCCCATCTTGGTGAAGTAGCGATCGGTGTCCCTCTCCTTCTGATTCATGACGAAGTAGACGCTCCCGTTGTAGCTGAAAGCGTGCTTGTAGTAGATGAGGAACTCCGTCACGTCAAAGTTGAACGTGTCCACTTTCCCATTCACGCTCACGCTAGCGCTCGGCGTCAGTGAATCGATGACATTCCACCTTTTGATCGGGTTTATGATGCTCCCTCCGTCGGCTTGGCTGCTAATCGTGTTCGCGACGTACAACAGCGGGTCGCCGTTGGCGTCCGGTCCAGGTGCTATCACGTGTGCAGTCGTGAATGAACCTGGATCACCCGATGCTACTAGTGGGGAGAAGGTAGAGGTGTTGGACATAAGTTGCGAGACATCCATAAGATTCCTAAACTGGCATGTGCCGTCAGAACTCCTACAGACCATCACCTGGTTGGCACTGTTTGGGGCTATGGCAAGAATTTTGGTGTAATCGTGGCAGTTTGCGCTCTGTGTACACGGCGGTAATTCCGACGTGGAGCCGCTCTCCAACAACTCTAAGTCCGAATTTAAACGGTACACGTATTTATCGGCACCCACGTAAATGCTGCCTGTCCTGTCGTCCACTATGAAGTGGTTTAACGTGAGTTCCTCTGAATGTGGCTGAACAAAAGAGGAAAGGTTGTAGGCAGTCAGGGAGTTTGAGGTACTAACGCACAATGCACCTGTGATCCACACAGAAATTATAACTACAAAACTAGAGATGTGACGCAGAAAGTTGAGCATTTTAAAGTTGGATTGAAGAGATGTGACGACGTTGCATGAACAGGAAGTCATCTAAAGAAAAGAAGAAAAGACGAAAATTTGTAAATCTACAAATTATATTTGCCAAAAAATAGCAAATGAATGAAATCAACTATAATCATTCACAATGTGAAGTTCAAACACCTCTAGCAGAACCTTGGGGTAGACTACGTAGTTTTGGTGAAAATCTAAGCGGTTAAACTTCAAAATTTGCAAAGTGATGGCCTGTGCTTTAAAAATTCCATTAGTTCCAAATTTGTCTAATCGGCTGCTAGCTGAAGGTCATGCACAGTTTAGCTTGACCATATTAGTGTATGTATTCAGCCACTGACCGCAGTGCTCAGCTGGACATGCGAACATACACATAATCGTGTTCTGCAATTTGAACAAGATTTAAACTCACAGAAAAATGATATTCTGGTGGCATATTTGTTATTAGTTTTTCTCATAAAACAACAAGTTCATGCCCTATCGATCTCAAATTTTCAACCAGTTATAACTACCAATGTTTGGTAATGATAATGAAGGGAAGTAATGGACTTGCAAATCCTGAATCCAATCTTTCAGAAAAAAAAAAGAATTCTTTGTATTCAGGTAAATTACAATTACAAAGTATACAGGTACATGTTACACACATTAGAATTTTATTGCACACATGGCATTTTTGCATAAAAACAGCCCATATAACAGGCCAGTTCACAGTATCCCATTTGATGTCATCATAATACATGGCTGCCAACTCTCAACGCAATGAGCGTGAGACTCACACATTTTTGGCCCTGTCTCATGCCAATATTTTGTTTGATTTTTCATGCATTTCTATGTGATCTCATGCATTTATCCCCTTTGGTTATATCATTGGCTTATGGGAGTCTCACGCAATTTCATTCACTGAGATTGGCAACTCTGTAACACCATATTTGTTAGGGCTTGGACAGTCTACTACTCTTCAGTGATCTTTTGCTTAAAAAAAAAAATTTCTTTGCATCTGTTATGTAACACACATTTGTAAGGCTATCCAATCATCAGATAAAAAGTTTTTTTTTTATAGTTTCATTTTTGTTTTATAAATTTTTCATTCGAGAAAAATTGCTGCTGTTCAGCTCAAAGTACTGCCTATCCCAATTGTAAAACGCGGGGGGGGGGGGGGGGGGGGGGGCACCGACACAAAGTATACCTATATGCGCGACGCCACCCGAAATCGAAAGTGGGGCTCTGGAACGGCTGGATGCCTGAAAAATGGGCCCGCTCTGGAATGGAGCTAAGGCTTCAGAAAACCTCAAAATGCTATGCTCTGGAAACTGGCATCGCGGCGAAGTTCCGGTGCGCCGTTGGCCGCTGAAAAGGCAATGCTCTTGGCTCGACGCGCCGCGATAAGCGAAAAGTTAGGAAGCGAAAAGGCCAAACTTGGGGGTCTCTGGAATTGAAAAATCTTAAACTTGTTTCTGTGGAACTTCTGAAATTGAGATGCTCTGGAACGGAAATTTGGGCTGAAAATATTGAGGCCGGTCTCCATACCTGGGCACACTACGTATCACACAATTATACTTCATATGTGCCCCTCTCGTGTCATATAACAACCCTTATTCATGCCCCTCCCAGAAACAAAATGTGTGTGTATTGATCTGAGACAGGCTGAACTTGAACTTAATTCCACCCAGCATCCAGCATTCCTCAGCCCAGCCGGCCGGTGACCTGAACGCACTCTTGACTGATGTCATGTCTGCAGGGGGCCCTGGGAGTCCTCTGTACTTGGGCTTACCATGGAATGGATGGTGGGTGGATGGGTGGGTGGGAAGATGACCATATATATGTCATGTACATGTAGGCCTATGTATTTGAACTTTGAGAGTGCCGGTCTTTAGGCTTTACCTAACTTGGCCATATATGGTCAGGGTTCATGATGTCACAAGCACCAACTCTTGCCAAGTACAGACAGACAAACAGTGTGTACTACAAAGCAAAGTACACACTTTGGTTGCTGGCCTAAAGATCCACCAGGAGTACCCAGAAACAGGGTTATTTTATTTTCAGTCAAGGTTACCAAAATTAAAACAAGCGACATCCGACATTTTCATTGTTTTATTCATTCATATTTTTTTTTTTTTTGGGGGGGGGGGGTCCGCCATGGGGGGAGGAGGTGGTGTTCTTGCTATCTTTCTGTGGAAAATGAATCTAGGCAAAATCTTACTTTCCAAGCTGCAACTGTACACTTATTGCAGCAACATGTAGGACTATCTGTATTATGGTATTTAAAAGCAAACCTGTTGGCATATGTTACATGTACATCTATTTTGGCATAAAATTTTACATTATGTTGTAACATACATGTACATGTAGGCCCTACATGTAAATGTAAATACATGTACATGTAAATGCTTTACAAAATATGACAATTTATGAAACAAAATATTGTCTCCCCCCCCCCACCCCCCCACCCAAAAAAATAAAAATTGAAATAAATAAATAAATAAATAAATAAATAAATAAATAGGTAAATAAATAAATAAATAAATAAATAAATAAATAAATAAATAAATAAATAAATAAATAAATAAATAAAATAAATTAAAATCATAATGTTCCCTTAAAAATGAATGTTTCTGGTTTTCTATATGTTCAAAACAATTATAGTAAATTGACACAAAATAACAGTTTTAAATCTACATGTATAGAAATAATTCTCATCTCAAGGCACCTGTTCATAATCAGCATTGCATCAAAAATTGCAGACAATCAAATTCAAAAAAAAACCTTCCATGCCTGCATGTGCAAAATTCATACATGTACATACACACACACACACACACACACACACACACACACACACACACACACACACACACACACACACACACACACACACACACACACACACACACACACACACACACACACACACACACACACACACACACACACACACACACACACACACACACACACACACACACACACACACACACACACACACATGTATACAACTAAAAAGGGAGTAGAGAAATTGTAAGCCATGGCCTCTTCTGTAATCTTCTCAAAATCTCAAAAAGAACTTTCTATCTGGAGAGTCAAAACAGTGAACAATGAGATCTAGCAGTGGTAAGCTAATCTCCGCTAGCTCTTTCAGGGTACATGTATGACTGCAAGACCAGATCAGCACTTACAAAGAAAAAGACTAGAACTATACACTTTCGATCCCTATACATTCAACAATTTCACAGTGCACCAGGCATTTATGGGGTCAGTTTATGCTGTACAGTGCAAGTTTACATGTCCATCAAAACATGAAACCAAACATAGTTAAGTATTCATTGTGCACTGTCATGCATACCTGCCATAAAAGTGAAAGGTGACAAGTGACCTAGTCTTGCATCCTCTTCCTATTATCAGTGACTGCAGGAAAATACCCCCGCCCCCTCCCGACTTTTCAGGGCATTAACCTGTTGGCTACAGGAACCGAATGTGTCTAGTGATGTAACTCCATGGAATTTTCAGAATCGTGAGGTAACAGGACAACATTTGACCACAAAAACATAATAACAGGAGAAAATTTTGAATCTCATCATTTACCAACACATACCACTAAGCTCCAAACACAATGCCTTTAATGGGATATGTATCAGTCCATCACTTGCTATCTGCAATCAGCATGCATGGTTCATGTAATAAACAATAACTTCAAAAATATCAAAACTGCTGAAATTTATTTTTGACTTGCAGAAAGTAATACTGTAGTTAAACACGAGTTCACATTTTGCACGAAGTCCCTAACATGGGTACCCTTGTCGTAATATTTGCCCCTAAAGATGGATTAGGGTTTCAAGGGCCAGGTCTTACATGTACAACCAGTCCAAAAAATCTGAGAATCCCCCCACCAACCCCCACCCCCTTTGCCTGAGACCCGATTTACACCAAGCTTTTAGGCCGGCCTCGGGCCGGCCCGAGGCCGGCCTAAAGCTTGGTGTAAATGCAAAGGAGGCCCGAGGCCCTCCCCGATTTGGGACCACCTCTGGAGCTAGTCTCGGGCCGGCCTATATTTGGTGTAAATGGAAAGGAGGCCTCGGGCCCCCAATTTACCACGCGATGCGGCGCTGTTACGTAATACATAATGCCCAAACAATGCCCGGACCGTACTTCGGTGTACAGTGTATGTAGCGTGCAGGTAAACCGTGAATCAGACCAACCATCGAAGTTTGAAGAAAGACAACAAAATACATGAACCATTACATCCGTTATAGGTATCATTTTTATGCCTCCGCCCCGTAAGGGAGCCGGAGGCATTATGTTTTCGGGTTGTCCGTCCGTACGTCCATGCGTCCGTGCGTCCGTGCGTCCACACTTTCTTGTGAACAAGATTACGGAAGTACCGCTTGAGGGATTTTAATGATACTTGGGCCAAGGGTAGACCATTAGGCAAGGATGAATTGATTAGATTTTGGGACAAATCCGTCAAGGGTCAAAGGTCAAAGGTCAATGAACTTTGTCCTTAAATGCCATTTTCTGCCTATAACTCCAGTTAGGAGTGCTCACTGTTGACATAATTTGGTGGTTAGATTAAAAAACAAAAGACAAATATTTTGGTAGAGTCACAGGGTCAAAGGTCAAGGGTCAAAGGTCAATGACCTTTGTCCCAAAATCTCATTTTCTGCCTATAAGTTCAGTAAGGATTGTTCACTATTGTTGTAATTTAGTGGTTAGATTCAAAACCAAAAGACAAATATTTTGGTAAGAGTCACAGGGGTCAAAGGTCAAGGGTCAAAGGTCAATGAACTTTGTCCTAAAATTCCATTTTCAGCCTATAAGTTCAGTAAGGAGTGTTCACTGTTGTAATTTGGTGGTTAGGTTCAAAGCCAAAAGACAAATATTTTGGTAGAGTCAAAGGGGTCAAAGGTCAAGGTCAAGTGTCAAAGGTTGATGAACTTTGTCCCAAAATGCTATTTTCTGCCTATAAGTTTAGTAAAGAGTGCTCACTGTTGATGTAATTTGGCAGTTAGGTTCAAAACCAAAAGACAAATATTTTGGTAGAGTCACAGGAGTCAATGGTCAGGGTCAAGGGTCAAAGGTCAATGAACTTTGTGTCAAACCTACTTGTATAACTTCAGTTAGGAGTGCTAACTGTTGATATAATTAGGTTGTTAGCTCCTACATATTGGGCATATTGGGCGGAGGCATACCCATTGACTGCGCGCAGTCAAACTTTTCTAGTTTCTTCATACAGTTGTACGCACTTCATTATGTTGTATCAACATCAACATTACACGATATGGAAAAAAAAATTGCTGTTTACTTCAGTCTCATTCCAACATTCTTTTAATCGACTCTCTTACGAGAGACTTTTATATGTAGGAATGTTATACGTGCAACGTGTATATTGATGTCGCGCACGAAAAAATCCTCCTTTCTTTTACATGAATGATAGGGAGACACAATGCGGCGAGTTTTGGAAAGGGGGACTTTAGGCCGGCCTAATATTTGGTGTAAATGCACAAAATTGCGGGCCTCGGGCCTCCAATTTATGCTTTTTTGGTGTAAATCGGGCCTGAGATCCCCAGTTCTGTTGGTAGTGACAATAAGTGCTATTATGATGTTGGCCAACAGGATACATGGTTGGCTCTGTAGTGCCATGGAGTTGAATTGAGGCCATCCTGGCGCATCCGGCCGCTTCCTGTTCAAGTGGCATAATCCGGTGCACATCCGTTTATCGCTCAAAATAAAAAAAAACTCTAGACTCCATCCAAGTGCAAAGCCAGGGGACGGGTTGGTTAACCCCACCCCTTAAAAAAAAGAAGTACAGAGAGCACTCCTTTTCACATTGTTTTGTACCATAGACCACACCGCCCCACCACCCCCTACTCCCTCCCCCCCCCCCCCCCCCCCCCCCGGAAGCCTGACAACCCTATTCTTTTCTTTAGATCAATTCAACTTTGTCTAACCCCCCAACCCCTACCATTACAAAATCCTGGTTATGCCATGGAATGGAATAACAACTGTCTGTCTGATGACATACACGGTAAACACACAGTATGCACATTTTTTTTTAAACAAAGAAAAGCACATATCAAACAAAAGAAACAATAACATTAACCCAAACCTAAATTGGGCGATGATACATGCACAGCTGTACTTGATAAACAATGAGTACTCTAAATGTGTACACAATTCAAATGTCCAATGTCACTGCAAGTCAGATTCAACTACATTTGTTAAAAATGAAACTGATAAATATTGAGCAAATAATTGACAGTAACATGTGTACACATGGTATAGAATAGAAGACGAAAATAGGAATTCAACAGTTTATCACATGTACATGTACATTTGTCCCCCCCCCCCTCCCCTTTCTTTTTAGGATTCAGAGCTTCTCTGTCAAGATTCATTGAGGAACTAAAATCATGGAGCCATACACTGTAATTTACTTTTAAAATGTGATGTGTTTTTAGCACAAAATTTGGGTAATTTTGTTTGTAGATTTATAACTACATACTCTCCAGAACTTGCTGAAGTCTGAAGACGACAGATGAGATATCTCAAATAAGACTCATCACAAGGTCTGTATGGGAAATGCCCACAAAATCAAACTGTCTTCAAGATATTGTAGTGTAGGTTAATACGAATTGTGATACTTCTTGATTTATGAGATATTTGCATGACAAATTGAGTAATTAAAACAACAAATTCCAATACCTTTAAAAAAAGCCTTTGTAAAAAAAAATGTTTTTTAATTATTCACGTGTCTTATTAATTTCGGGCAAGTAAAAATCTGGAAGTAATCATTTTACCTCCCAAGGGCAAGTATAAACAAAAAACAAAGTAAATAAGTGTCGAGCCCTGGCTATACGCAATTTTTACATATATGATTTTGATGTAAAGAACACTGAATTCTACCACATTTTTACACATGTAGGGCCTACACGTATTGAACGACTTCCTATTAGATACCCAGCAGTATCTCAGGGGCCTCAATTCCAAGTTCCTTTATGATTCAAATTTATGGTTAGCTTATGACCACACTTGCCCACCAGTCTTGCTTGGAATCACAGCGGGAGAATTGATGGTGGCTGACATCACACCAAAACATCCCAATTACTCAAGAGTTCATTCACGTGTCTGTCTTGCGGTTCAACGAAAAGAATTTTTCTAATTGTCCGCTGCCTCATCTGCATGACAGTGACTGCAGGATTCATCATCCCCTCATTACAGCTATGTTTACATTGTTAGTAAAACAAGGAATGTTCTGTTTTCTTGTGTAATACAGGCCAATTAGCTTCACTCTCTGCAGAATCCACAAAGCTTAATTAGCAAGAAGTTTTAGAGAAAAGAGATAGATATACTGTGAGTAGAATTATAATAGAATAGAATTGATGTAGATAGTATACTGAATTAGACGATAGATGATATAGATAGTTAGATAGGTAGGTAGATTAGATAAGAGTAGATAATAGAGAGGTAGATAGATAAGATGATGAGATAGATGATAGTGTGTGTGGATAGATTAGATAGATCGAATGATGTAGAGTGATACATGCAGGAGTCGACACTAGATTGCCGGTTGCCAAGGAAGTATTTGATGTGGGGCGACAGTAAATAAAAATGTAAAGCTTTTCCTTGCAGAATGGGCAAGTAATTTTGACTTTATGTTCAGTTCTATTTAATAATTTTGTTCATTAATAGTTTTAATTTGTGAGCTCAACTGTCATAAATCGACACCTACAACAAGAAATTAAAATAATAATGTGCATAATGCTAATATAGATATAGAAAGTTTATTTACATTGGTTGATGAAATCTTTTTTAATGTAATAGTGTTTTATTGTTTTATCGAGCAGTAAATCTTTCATTCGGGCAGGTAAACTCTGAAAGTGATAATTTACATTGTGACGGGGCAAAGCGGCAAAAAGTTAGTGTGGACCTGGATACTATGTAGACATTAAGATATAAGAAAGTAGATATATGAGGGCTTGAACGCCCCTAGCACTTGCCGGCTGTGCCCGGCAGTAAAACTTATCATGTGGCCAGATAAATCAATGTTAAAATTTACTTGCCAATTGGAATAATTTTGATCATGGGAATGAGCAAGAAGCATAAAATCTTACCAAAGTGAAAAATGTTCTAAATATTAATGATCGTTAACTTAAATCAATGTATCATTATTTTGTTATTGTACTAAAGTTTAATTGACATCTTTAAATTCATAATACACTTTGCACCATCAAAGTAACTAACAAAGCGTTCAATTTCTATAGAAGGGCTTGTTGGGTTACATATAGCGGAATGAGTTTAATGTTTTTGATTGTTTATTTTCGGAGAAGGTCTTTTAATTTGAGTCAAGTTAAAATGTGAAAGTGATATTTTACTGTGCCAAAGGGCAAGTAGGAAAGATTAGTGTGAGCCATGGTATATGTAATGTAGATAATAGATAGTAGATGTAGAGGGCTTCTAAAAAACACCAACCCAATAAAAGCCAAAAAAATCGAAAATTAATACTTATATTCTTTTAGTTTGGGCATAGTCAGGGCACACTAAAATCCTTAATATATAATAAAAAAAAAAGGATCTTACAATTTTGGTAGGCCCGATTGAAATTGGTGGCCCAAAAACAAAAGTGACAAAATATATAAAATTCTGGTCCTGTTAACATTCAGATGGATAATATTATGATTAGAATATTAGCTCTGGATATGCTATAACTACGATTTTCCAAGAATCTTTGCAAGATCTAAAAAGATTCCCCTAAATTTGTGGGCGAGCTGGCGGGAAAATCACTTTTTAAAATTATTGCAAGCGAAAAAATTCTCTAGAGATGTATAATTACGGCAAATATTTTAATGATTGGGAATTGACTGATTTCGCTAGATTTTGTGAGAATCTTTTTTTTCTTGCGGATGCGGTAGAGTGAGATAGATACATGATAAAAACATGTATAGTAGTTTTACATTAAAGTTTGCTGCTGAAAAATAAGACTATGTGTGTGTGCGTGATGTTGTGTTTACGTTATTCACTTTGTATCATTGTGTTAATGATCAATGTTTGATATTTTGTAATAATTCTATGTAAGTTAAGGGTTGTAGGCCGACACGAGTAGAGACTATACTATCCATAGGAAAGCGGTATTAATTAGCAAGGTATACCAATGTATCCTATATGTGAATGCACATTTTTTATAACATTCTAAAATATTAATGGAAAAATAAAAGTGAAATCAACATAAATGTAACATTTGGATGTTTTTATTCCCATCTGATACCTAAATTAACATGAATTATTGCTTTAAGATCTCATATCATGAGTTATCAACTCATTTTGAGATGATGTTTCTGAACCAAGATAACAATACCTTTCTGAAAATTGTGAATATATTGCTTAATATACAAATATTCCAAAAATCATAAAACCAAGGGAACATAATAGAAATATAAGACAGCAAGCGACGCTAAAGACAAGCAGGCATATGGAAAAAGACGTGTCTGAGCATCCTCTCTGGGGGCCCGAACACAAAGGCTAGATTGATTAAGATGGTTAAGATATGACCGTATCGAAGGTTAGTTACAGTGACTGGCTCAAATTCCACAATAATTTTTAACGACTAGCCACCCAAAATTAAATTAGAAGTTAGAAAATAATATTCAGAATCAGTCATATTATATTTACATCTATCTCGTGGATACAATATAACATTTGTTTGTGTTGATACACTCTCTAACATTAATTTTATTAGACGTGGAAGCGAGGGAGGGCAAGATTCTATACCAGAGCCCTTTATAAAAATTATTTCGTTATAATTATATTACGAGCTTAATTGGAGCAATTTATTATACCTAGGTCTTACTATCACGTAACTTATGATTTTCGGACCGCTTGCCCCTAATGAAAGGAAATTAACTGTCACATTATAAGTCATTTTAGATTGGCACGAATGAAAGACCTTAGCATTCTCTTCCTCTCGATAAAGATAAGCTAACACTAGTGACGTGAATATTTATAGAATGACCGGGATTAATTTCAGTTTCACTCAGCAATTTGGTATGTAAAATGCATATTATCCATAGTATGTGTGGAGAATTAAAATGTATTAATTTAATTGAATTTCTGGGCGGTTGTTAAGGTCCTTTGCTCAGACTTTAATGAAGTTGAGTCACAAAATTAAAATATCGACCTCGACTCTAATAGATCAGGTTATAGATTACATATGTACTGTAAATTATAGCAAAAATGATTTTATTTCTCCAATATGGCCTATTAAATGGCAAAGTAAAGTTTTCCTCTATTTTTTTTCGATAATTTATTTTATCTTTGCCCCACAGTAAAATTTACTTGCCTGACCTTGTTTTTGGTGATTCTTCCTTTCTCTTTCTTGATGCAACGCTTTCTCTACGAGTGGGACTGGGCTCTAAATAGTCGATTGGCATTGCCAGGACTGTTGCTAATCTTTGGTCGTTGGGAAATTCACATTATACAATAAGATTGCCGATTTTTAGCTAGCCTTTTGCTCTGAAAATGACGATTTATTATCTTTACTGTATTTGGATATTTTTTTTAAAGTAAATTCGAGGCTATTCAACTGCTGGGCAATAAGAAATTATTTACTGTACATTTCGCGGCAGGCGATTTTTCGAATTATCATTTGAATCGCTTCCCAGATATAATTTTCGATGGAAGGCGATTTTATGTAGGCTGCGTTCTCGGTGTTTGTTATGAGGCAGGGGGCGATATTTAGAAATTGAGCACGCAGGTAATTCATATTTTTTACAGCAAAAATCAATTGGAACTTTGAATTATTAGTTGCCGAGGGTTGTCGGGCCAAAACCATATTTGAATTGGCTGTGGCCGACATCCATATTTTGTGGCCCCGGGGAAACAGGGGCCACCGTAGTCGTCGGCCGGTGGATGTACGATAAGTAATGATAGATGATGATAGATGTAGATAAGATAGAATAGATGATAGATAGAAACAGACTATGATAGACTAGATAAATGGATAAGACAGTATTGCCTACTAGTACTAAATCGATATGTAAGATTATAATTATCAATTTTCAAGATAGTTTCAAATTCAGCTAATAACAGTAGCTACATATTTTCATACTCAACCAACATAGAGCAATATCATAACGAATGTTTAAGTCAATGAACTTCCAGTTTCGATTATCCTGATTCAGTGAGGGAAGATGACCAATACTAAAGTATTTTAAAATGTTATAATTATGATTATTTCAACAGATTAACTGAACTCAATGTGTGGTCACAGGTTACAACTTTGTTCCGTAAATTTTTCAACAAACAATATAATTCAGTAGGGTAACAGGAAGTGTACATGTACTGTATATAAAGTAATACAGTT
>JZLH01S0134004.1:26928-37669 GCA_001188425.1 Eucidaris tribuloides
CCTTGTATTATGTTTAATTAATCTGCAGCCACTGGTGAAGGCAATCACTAGTCTGAGTCAAAGCAGTTTGTATCAATATAAGATGGGTTAATGTCTGGAAGGCCAGACTATTCCAACCATTGGACCTGTGTTGTAGGTCCATGATCCAACTTACAAATTACACTGAATAACCCTTTTCCTTCAAGCAACCTGCTGCATGTTGAAAATAAATTGAATACTTTTTTCTTGATTATGAGAGTCGACTGTGCTTTGTGTAAGTAAGTACTATTCATGTTCCTTGAACGCTGCAAAAAATACAACCCTGGAAAATCTGATAAAATCATAACAATAATATCACATAACCAGATGACTGGAAGTTGAAAAAAAGCTTTGGAACTTGAAAACAACATCTTGTCCATATTTGTGACCTATGTCAAGGAATCTGATAACCTTCTATTTTACAAAATAATACATTTTAAAGAAAGCTTTAAAATAAACTTGGAAATCGAATAGGCCCTACCTGTTCCTGTACATATAGGCTATGAAATGCAACTTTATTGTATAGGGAACATAGTGTTGACTCATTTGTAAATGTGTTAAGCTGAAGCTCACCCTCCATTGCACTTCTTCAACAACATTACTTTGATGCAAGATAATATAAAAGTACAAGAATACAGGTACACATACATGTATGTCAAGATGCCACAAATTGCAAAAACACCAACAACAGCAGACAATTTGGCAGTTCAGGGAGTAAAAAAAAATACAAGGCCAGTTTGCAGAACAGAGTAACAGAATGAAAGAGTGGTTTGGGGTTTGTATATGATTGGGATTCGGGAGGCCACTTGAAAATGCCTCAAGATTCAAGAACCAAGTGAGTTGAAAACATGTAGGCCTATATAATAACTGGAGTGTATCTTGGCTGGATGGATATGTCTTGAATTTGTACTTAGAGGAAAAACAAGCATAATGTACTATAACTGCATAAAGTATGACCTGATAAAAATTGAACCCATACAAATAACTGATTCATAATTGTTTACAACAGAGTAAACATTTGACTACAAAATTTTCACAATGGAATCTTAAAGGCACTGTATAACACTGTTTCCAGTTTAAAAATCTGAGCTGCATGATTCCTCATGCAACCAGTGTCTCTGACATGGTCTAAAATGAAGCCCTGAAAAAATTGCAGTTTAAAACGATCAAGTAAGTGCTTTAAAAAAGTAAAAATCATTGAGAGACCATTCCAGGCTTTCCCCATAGACTGCTGTGTTGCCCGATAGGAAATTAATGTGCCAATTGTATCTGCACATATTGTCGTAGTGACAGCAATAACTGTCCAAACTTGTGTTCTACTGGTGTTTATATGTCATTCAAAACTGTCAGATATGTCAGATAGCAAAGTTCGACAATTTTTTAAATGTGTCTTCACACGGTGTTATATAGTGTCTTTAATATTTGTACTGCTTATGTTTTAGAGTTCCAATGAAGAAAATTCTCATCTCAGAGAAATTCTAGGCTCCTACAGTCTATTTTTTCTTTTTTGGGGGGGGGGGGGGGGTAGGATGATTGTTCAGGACAAGATTATGAGTCATCATAGGGTAACAAAATGATCACTCTATTTCAGTAGTTCCATGTGGGTGTACCCTGTATACTATGATACCATAACAATGTTCATCAGAAGACAAGTGTAGAAAACACTGAATGTTTCACTTTTCATTCAGACTTTCACCGATGCAGGCATTCATGAGTCATTTTCCTGACCAGTGACTGTCACAGATGTGGTCATTGTCCTGGTCAGTTCTATTGACCATACACATGACTGAACATCAGTTACATTTCTCCATTACAGAGTGGTACAACACCCTCTAGACATAGACACCACAACACTTGTTAACACATTGTCATGGTGTAGCATTTTTGATGGCACAATAGGGCCTACAACGAGAATAACTGTAAACTCTGGCAGTAGGCAAGTCTGCAATAAGGAATTTGACTCTCTTTTAAAAGTGTATTGAAGTTTTGGGGCATTTTTTAAACACAGCTGTTCAAAGTAGGTTTGGAGTAAATCATAATTCTGCACTTCTTCTTTTTTTTACCATGAAAAACAGAATATAATGAGGTGTGATCACTCCTAACATGCCCCCCCACCAAAAAAAAAGGGGGAGAAGAAAAAAGGGTGCTTTATCATTTTTTTTATTGTCTGCGCAACAAGATACCCATTAGGACCCAAGAACTTATTTTATTGTTGTTCTTGTTGTTGTTTTGGGGGGTGGGTGTTGGGGGAAGTGGGAGATGGACTGTCTGAAACGTATTGTTGGCACAGACAACTCCCTACATCCAGCTCCCCTCCCCCCCATGATACCCCCACCCCCCCCCCCCCAAAAAAAAAATAATAATAATAACAATAAACTCCCAGCTAAACCACTGCCTTGAGAACTTTTACATAAATGACCACATCCACCACAATAGACTTTTCACAGCAACACAATATACACAAAAATCACGGGGAGAAACTTTAAAAAACTGTTATTTCACACAGAATAAATTAAAATCCATTCATGTCATGTTGAATAGAAGCAAACAGAACAATCAAATTGACATAAAATCTGCATTTTTGTGGAAAATAAATGGAGCCCAACTTATTATAAAACCTTGTCCACACATCGCATCCATATCAACCACACACAAAAAGATTTTCTAGTCTATAACAAAATCACATAATTAATGTAATATATGAACACATATCAATTGTCAATGTCAATGCATTGATTAATGTCATTTAATTGATATCCATTTATTGTGACTGTCACGATACTGTAAAGATGAATCTAATAAGACATTTCGGATTTGGTCTAGAGAGACTAGTGGAAGAATGCAAATGTTTAAAGCGATGAAGGGAGGTTTTATATGGAACTGGGGTGGGAGCATTGTAGTTTTTGTACTGGAGCTCCAAGAAACATACAAGAAATTACAACAGATATCACATTCTAAGATAACTTAGACACGAGTTAAATGACATCAAAATGCCGCGATGTGTCCGCACTTCAATTAAGTTCGACTACATGTACGTCACGCAACAACGGTGACATCATCCTCGATCAGTCTCACATCAATACACCGTATCTTCTGCTCCCGTGGCCCCAGCACTTCCCCGCGGGAATCACCGGAAATCGGCCACTCGCAGAGCAAAAACAGACGATAAAACATGAAAATATCCTTACCTTTCGTGAATTGCGGCACGTCCAGTACTCGAATAAATCTTATAACGTTAATCCTACGATCATCACATCACAACACAATTATGGTCCTTCAGTATTATGAATAAACAGTTCCTTAGACTTGACTTTCACGGAACTTTACTACGTCGGACCAAACGTGAACACTGCACTTCTACATATACCACGCATCGCGCTAGCGCTGCAAATCGCATGCAGGCAAATTATCGCATTGGTAATGCATGGACGTTCGGTGAATTACCATTCTCTGTACTTTACCACGCAAAGAACCAATGGGCGCGGCCCACACTTCCTCAGATCCCCCTGTGGTGTTTGGTATACGCTGGCGCTAATGACCATTCTCATAGTTTTTTTAGTATCTATCTCTATGCTCATTCTAACAAGCTGCGCCAAATCTATACCCAAAACCAATCTAACTTGGCTCATACGAAATGTAAATGAAACAAAACATACTACTTTTTTTAGATACGCTTTAATAGTTTCACACTGAATCAAACTGAAGAAAACAATAACTCACGCATGTAAAATGAATGTTCAACTTACTTATCGCATCGTTTAAGCACAGAAAATCTCTAAAAATATTTATCATGAATAATTGATGATTGGGGCCTCAAAATGCACTCCTTCCCGGATATTCATGATTCAGAAAGTATTTATACAACAGTCAAATTTTAGAGATAAAACATAATACAACTATTCTTCATGCTGAAAGGTGTAGAGAGCTTAGTTCTACACCTTTCAGCAATGACAGATATGTTGTATTATTTTTTCCTCTAAAAATTTGACTGTTGTATAAATAATTTCTTAATCATGAATATCCGGATGCATTTTGAGGCTCCAATCATCAATCTTGACATGGAAAAATATTTATTAACAAAAAAAAGGAAGAAAAGGAAGACATAATGATGTCGATCAAACTGTGTGTGAAAGTTTTGTTAAAATGTAAGTATTGAAGGCCTATAGGGTCTCCTATCAGAAGCGGACCCATGAAAGCTGTTTAAACAACTTTCACACACAGTTTGTGATAATAATAATTGTAGGAAAATGAATAAATGATTGAAAATTTGTTCAACGAAGTGTTATTCTAGTTTCCTCATGTCAACTGAACAAATCTTCAGTGGATATTCTTAACCAGTATCAATGAATTGGTGTACGTTTCAACTTATTGGTCCTTGCATGTCATTGTCCTATGAGGGTAAATCCGTGAGCAAACTACTGTAGTTTTCGTTGAGTGATTACTTCCGCGTATCTGCTCGGAAACGTGAAATCTTATTAATGACCCCCCCCAGGCAAGCCGCCACAGGAATACAAAAGGGGTGGAATGACGCACTGGGTGTAATTGTGTGAAATTTTAACAGCTGAATGCTAACAAAGTGGTTTTCAATTTTTATTCAAATTTTTCCGTAATTATTTCTATATTCCTATGATATTCCGGCAAGTTATTTCAATAAAAACACGGCTGCATGATACAGGGTGGTGAACGTAAGTTTCGATTGGGGGGGGGGGGACAAAGCCAAAAAGGAGCATTGGGCGCGTGCAGATATTGTCACCATTAGATTAGGTTTGCATTGCGGTGCTGTTTTTACGGCAATGTACACTTCAACAAAACCTTTTGGGGTGGGTTTCCGATTACTAAAACATGAAATGTATAGCACATACTCCGCGAGCGAGCGTATAGCGAGCGAGCGGTTTGAGAAAATTTAGAAATTTTAAATTGTAAAACTCGCTTGTGGTCTATTCTGGCGCTAATACAGCTCTGAATTTTTTGTAGTAGTTTTAAAAATGAAGAACAATACTGTCTAGATCAAACTCTTCTGCTTGAAGTAGCTTTGTTCTTCGCGATGTAACTTGAGCAAAAACCCTTTTTCAAGGCAATCAAAAAAATCAAATGGCACATCAACGAAAACATGAATCAGGCGTTCGTAGTATTTGTCCTGTCCCCCCCCCCCCCAAAAAAAAAAAAAAAAAAAAAACAGCAATTTTAACCTATTTGATTGATTTGATTGATTGATTGATTTCATTTCATTTCATGAGTGCGACGATATTTTTCTTTAGGACTACTTATATGCCTTTGCAGTAATAAATGGAAGTCACATGGGAATATCATCAAGTGAAACTGGGTCCGATCGGGGTGAGTTTTCGGAAATGGTGGAAAATGAGTGGAAAAAACCGAGACTGGAACCATTCACAAGCAAGAGTTCTTTGAATTCATGTAGCTCAGTCACTTTAAAGCCATGCACTGGCTAATATTTACCACAGTTAAAAAAAAATTGTGAGCTACATAATCCTCCATGCTCAAAGTGTCGTTGATAAGGTCTAAAAATGAAGCCCTGAAAAAATGTATTTCAAAATGATAATTTAGTGCTTTAAAAAAGTGAAAATCTACAAGCATTCAATATGACCGGATTCACTCTGCACATTCCCTCCATAGACTTACTGTGTGCAGATCTAGGTTATTTTATCATCCACCGAGTAGAAATTGTTTATTCATGCAACTTGCCATTGGCAGCAGTGCTGAGTTTGAGATCCGCTAATTCTGGTGTCTTCCAAAGAAATTCAGACGCAGATTTGTTTGATTGTTTAATTAATTGATTGCATGATTGATTGATTGATTGATTGATTGATTGATGATTGATTGATTGATTGATTGATTGATTGATTGATTGATTGATTGATGATTGATTGATTGAATTGATTGATTGATTGATTGATTCGTAAAATAGCGGAAGTTAGGAAGTGAACATTATATAGTGTTATGTAATATGAAACTGAATAAAATATGGTATATTCAAATCTACAAGCTCAACAATTATTGGTCTTGAAATCAATTTTCTGTTTATTGTTACATGACGTAAATCCTTGAATTACGTAATGCAGTTACCCAAAAATGAATGACAACGTTTCTAGCTATAATGAATGTATGATGAATATTACACGTGTAATTAACTCATTTACAATGATTTACACATCTATATACCGTCTTGTACAAATCTTTTCCAATGTCTGGGATACTACTCCCCTCTCAAATCGCTGGTGTTACAAGTACTGATCCCCACTCTAAGAGGGGAGATCAGTGCCATAGCCCCCAAAGGGCCTCTCTGTACCATATACAACAATGCACAGGTGCGACGGAGCGAATGGGATTAGCTCGTATAGATCCTGAGATTTCTAAATCCCCGAGCACTTTTGAATTAACCGAGTAAATATCTCCTTGTGGTAACTTTCTATTGATTTGCTTGTATTCATTTTTGAGTCTCTTATTTGAGGAAGAAACGATTGTACAGACATAGCTGTAAACAGTATGTACATCGTCAACGAACAACTTATTGAGAGCACACTTTACTATAGCTTTGCACCAATGGCTTGATTATAATACAACTTTATAGAAAAAAGTGTAATATTTTGTCGATAGGGGAATTATAAAATCATGACGCATTCATTATGTGCCCATCCATCATCTTTTTTCTCAATCTGGATCTGGTCTGGGGTCCCGGGGGGGGGGGCACTGTCATTACAAGTTGTACCGGGCGTGATGTGAAAAAGAGTTGTTTTTCACGGTTGATCGATGTACTCGCGCACATTGAAAAGGGTATCAAAATCGCCAATCAGGAAAAAGGGGTATACTTTTAACAAGTGGTATCTTTTCAGACTTGAATCTTTTGGGTATCTTTCCAGACTCGAATACTTTTATGGGTATTCTAAGATGCACTGTGATAATTACTTGTTTAGGGTCCATTTTGAAAGTCCGTACCGCGCATGGTGTACAACTTGTAATGACAGTCGCCCCCCCCCCCCGGGTCTGGGTAAGCTTTGGTATACAATATTGGGTCACATCCAAAATCATTCGAGTTACATTGAACAACTCAGTCAAGATCTTATAGTAAATGTAAAGAGTACATTTTAAATTTGTTCTATTAAGCGCATTCCTCCATGTTACACTTGTTAGGGTATCTTTTCAGACTTGAATACTTGTTTAGGGTATTCTAAGATCGCCACTGAGATAATTACTTGTTTAGGGTCCATTTTTAAAGTCCGTACACGCGCATGGTGTACACCTTGTAATGACAGTGCGCCCCACCCCCCCCCCCCGGGGTCCTTGGGTAAGCTTTGGTATACAATATTGGGTCACTATACCAAAATCATTCGAGTTACATTGAACAACTCAAGATCTCATAGTAAATGCAAAGAGTACATTTTAAATTTGTTCTATTAAGTGCATTCCTTCATGCTCACATGTATTTCGTTTTGCTTGTTTCTCCCCTTACGTAACATTATCTTTTCGTGTAACCCATGTAATTTTAATGTGTATTTCTTTGCATGTAGGTCGATAGTACTTTGAATATGTCTTGTGGACTTTGTATGTGTGGAAATAAACTTGAAACTTGCATTTGATGTAACCTATAAATCAAATCAAAATGTTAGATTTCTCATATACTATCTTCCCAAATTGTCCAATACGCAGCTGCTTTAAGATTTCATAGTTATCAATGAAAATAAATAATAAAATGAAATAAATGCTCATTATGTGGTATGTTTATGCTGCAAGATGGATCTACGAAAAGATTTCGACTGAAGCAGCATCGCAAATCAGATTAACGCAGATCCAATGTACATACACCTGTCAATAGATGGCGCGCGTCTATGGCTCTGCTTGCATTGGTTCTGGCATGTTGTTATGTAAACCCGGTGTAAACCTATTCAAAGTGAATGAGAAAATTGTATTATTTTGCATAATGGTTTCAGAATGGAGATGACTGAAAAACAAAAACAAAACTTCTGCTTACAACTGCGGGAGTATTCTCTATCGCTATGTGAAAAAGTTTAATTCCTTTACGTCAATTTATACAAGACATCAAGAACTGACAAACAATTGGTGCAAAGTGGGTATGAGAGTTTGCTGGAACCAATGCAGGCAACGCAATTTTTCCACTGGTTAAGCTTTGTTTTTTACATATACATATAGATTATTCATACAACAAACATGGCAAATAAAAATGCAATAGAAGAAACAGGGAGCTAGGAACTGACACGATCTATTTGTATTAGGAAATCAATATATTTATTTGTTTATAATGATTTAGAAACGGTGTGTTTGTATTTAATATATGATGGAAACTGGTATGAAGATGAACAAGGTTTTAAGGTCATTTAATAATTCTTATGAATAAAATAAGATTATTGTGATTGAAAGAAAACAACACTTTAATATAGGAAAGCGGAAAACTGACAGAAAATGGATGGAAATAAAATTTGAATGTTTTATAAAATTGAACATTGAACAATTGGTCAAATGGATAAAAAAGAAATTGAGAAAATAGAATTTTGGATTCAAGCACGGGCGTTAAGAGGCGGGACAGACGGATATGCCTTCCATTAAAAAACAACTAAAGGGGGACATTTTATCACCCCCCCCACACACACACACACACACACACACACACACACACACACACACACACACACACACACACACACACACACACACACACACACACACACACACACACACACACACACACACACACACACACACACACACACACACACACACACACACACACACACACACACACACACACACACACACACATTTGGGGATCAGAACCACAAACTGTACACCCAGAAAACTCACATTTTCTATGTAGGCTTGCAATATATCAATTTACGAGGAACGGTTTGCCGTTCGCCGTTCTATTACTTTTTACACAATTTGGGTCAAAATAACCAGGTGCCAAATTAGTGTTATATTATACCGGCCGACCAAGGTGATCTGTCAGCCGGTCTATATAGATTTGTGTTAATTTTCCCCGGTATGATGATTACTATCATCATCATCATCATCATCATGGCCGTCATCACCATCACCATAATTAGGTCCTACGTGTTTCTACTGAGCAGGCATCAGGGTCCACAAATTTACGTTTTTGAAACGTAGTTTGAAAACGTCCAGAAAACGTAAAAAAAAAACGTAAGGAAACGTTTTCCTTACGTTCGAGAAAGGTCCATACGTTTCGTTCTAAGAAAACGTTTTTAAAACATTTTAAAAACGTTTTCGGACACATACAAATTTCGAAAGTTTTATTCGTACGTTTTGCAAAACGTTTTAAAAACATTTCTTTCAGACGAAAACGAATCGGACCTTTCTAGCACGTATAGGAAACCGTTTTCTGGACGTTTCGTGTATGCTTGGGATGCTATCATTGACTGTATAGTAAAAAGTGGCATTAATTTACCCTTTCGTTATTAACTAAACATATCTCGAGATTGAAACAAGCAAAGTGAATAGAACAAACGGCATCTGAAAGCTCAGACTGTGTCCTTGACGTTGATGTATAAGCATTACGTCACGAAAGTATTTTCTAATTGCCAAAGAGGGCGCTTTTCACTTGCACATTATTTTTTTTGAGACCCGCTTTTGTGTGTGTGTGTGTGTGTGTGTTGGGGGGGGGGCAATGTTATACTACTTTCTCTTCCTCAAGATTTCAAACTTGAAGGGAAATAGCATGCTTAGAAGTAGTTCTCATTTGCATTAGGACAAATTTCCACTTCGACAACTCTCCAATGAAATTACCTGGGTTCTCCAAACCCCAAATTTACTTGCCCATGCCATGGGGATTTCCCTTCTTGCTGTAAACTACTGGGGCGGTTTACCCTTAACTAAATCCTTGATCTTATCACGTATAGCATTGATATGGTTGATAAATTGTCTGACTAGCAAAGTTAATTTGATACAGAAAGGGATAATGTGTACCTTTTCCCTACATCTCAGTAAACCATACCGGACAAAAAATAATATTTCACGTGCTCAATGTTGGTTGTGCACTTGTGCATGGTTGTGCGTGTGCAGTCCGACCTGCAAAACGATTTATGAATATCAATACCTAGACCGATCGATCATGAATATGCATAGCGGATCGGAACCGAGGCGGTAATAATTAATTCTGTGACGTCACTGTTCAACGTTCAATTAACGTACGTATATGCAGAAGCTGCAGCTGCGTACTTGAGTATAGCTGTTTTAAAGATTTTTCTTAGATTTTATTACGAATGTAACATTTTAATTAAAAAGTCAAGTTTAAAGAGTATATTTTTCTACATGTACCATGGTGGCATAAATTGGCTGTACATTCAGCGAAATAACGAACTTTCGGGCTTTAAGTTTTGACAACATTTTTCTAACTATGATATAGTCTGTTACAGATATATTTTTATACCTGAAAATTCTAAAATACGGTATCGCTTCTCGGCCTTTTGGCTAAGATCATGTGTAGTATCTGTTCTTTTCAGCTTAATATCTGAAACGCGACTCACCTAGTCGCTTGTATATTAAACTGATTTTTGCACCTAGGCCATGGAATAGGGGCTTGCTCCGTCCTGGCCACGGGTTGGCCCGGTATTGCAGTACCTCCGGGATCGGCCCACCCCTAAGGGGGAATAATCGAATAAAGAAAGAATCTTGACTTCATCCTTACCTACTATTACTACTACTACCACTACCACTACTACTACCACCACCACCA